>JAVQJD010104592.1:0-10608 GCA_036023655.1 Nannoperca australis
CACACACACACACACACACACAGAGACACACAGGTAACTCCAAAAGTATTTGGCCGAGCAGCACAAAGTTTCCTTTGCAAAGTGACGCATGTCATTTCCAGTCGATGTAATCCCGGGGAGTGGAGTTTGTTTTGTGATTGAAGATAGTTTTCAGAATGGGAGTTTAGAAATCAAGGCTTATTAAGTAGTATACACTGGCAGACAAATAAACAAAAGAGACGGACTAACAAAGTGCAATACAATTTCAGACACTGAAAACACATCTACCGAGCTGAATTAATGAGTCCCACGTGGAACCCACAAGCACATGTGTGAGCGTGTGTGTTACAAATAGACAGGTATATTAGTTTGAGGACTATTACCTGTTACGTGCCAACGTTGTTATGGGTATGTGCTAATATCAGTACAATGTTGGTATTGTCTGACAATGTTACATTAGTGCAATTTTACATTTTCAGGCAAATGGTGAAGCATATACAATGCAAACAAAATGGTTTGTTGCAAGCTCATTGTAATGCAAATTTGACCTATCTTACTATGAAGATTGTTGTTATTGCAGTTCTAATGAAAACAGATTTAGGGCATTTGACATGTAAGGGAATAGTTTGAAATTATGGGAAATACTTTAGCTTATTCACTTTCTTGCTGCGGTTTACATGAGAAGGTCAATACCACACACAGGAGAAGGTTAGCTTAGCTTAAAAACAGCTAGCCTGGCTGTGTCCAAAGCCAAAGGGAACAAAATCTGCTTGCCAGCACCTCTAAAGCTCACTAATTAACATACTATATCTTGTTTCTTTCATCTGTACAAAAGTTGAAGTGTAAAAACGACAAGTTGCGTTCTTACAAGCTGTTATGTGCGCTTAGCCAAGAATTGTTTTTTTTTTGTACACTTTGGTTTTTATACAAATGAAACAAAATAAGATGTAACATGTTAATTAGGGAGCTTTACAGGTGCAGAATTTTTTTAAATTGTCGTACAGAGCCAGGTTCGCTGTTTCCCCCTGCTCCCAGTCTTTAAGCTTAGCTAAGCTAACCAGCTGCTGGTTGTAGCTTCATATTTAGCATACAAACGTGAGAGCGACATCGATTTCCTCTCCAAGAAAAAAGAATGAGCATATTTTCCAAAATGTGGAATTATGCCATTAAAATACTAAAAGCTATGACGGCATTAAGCCACAAATTAACTTTGAAAATGAACTCTCACTTGGAGTCCGATTCAAAACGTATATTGTCCTGGTTAGTAAGGACTAAGACGAAGATTAACAGAAAAATACTGTATGTTTTGCAATAGGATCCGGTATTTCAAAGCATAAAGCATTGTTTTCTTTCTTGTGTCCTTCCTTTTTCCTTTCTCTCTCTCTCTCTCTCTCTCTCTCTCTCTCTCTCACTCTCACCCTGTCTTAGGGTTACCTACCAGCTAATGCAGAGAGGAGAGACAGCGTTCTACAGAGGAAGAGACAAGAATATTTTGGCTTCATCCAGCAATACTATGACTCCCGCAATGACGAACACCATCAGGACACATACAGACAGGTAGATGCACATACACTCAAGCACACACACGTTCCTGTTTACTTGCTGTGCGTTTAATCATTTCCTCTACATCTGACTTTAACACCTGTCTGAATCGCAGAACTTGAAGGACAGAATAAAAGACAAACTACAAAAGGTCCCATTTCCAATTACATGAACACCGTCTTGTCACTAATGTATTCCCTCAGCACAGACCTGGGAACGGCAGTTTGCGTGTGTGTTTGTGTGCGCGTGTCTGAGAAAGTGTGTCTTTTGACAGGACTCGGCCCGGCAGACAGGATTACTGGAACCACGCTTTTTTTTTCTTCCTCTCGGTCCTTTTCTCCTTCTCCCTCATGTACTCATAGGACTGTTGTCTGTTTGTCTGTCTGTGTGTCTATCAGTGTTGACATGGAGAGAGCGTGGTCGAGCTCCGTTCACAGAGTAAACACAACCAGCCCCCGAGCTTCAGAGAGCTGCTTAAATGAACACTTTCCTTTGGCTTTGAAAATAACCTCTACTTTGACTCTCTCTCTTGTTTATTTGTCTCCCCCCCCCACACACACTCTTTCATTTTAACACTCGACTACTTCCCATTCATTTCAAACCGATAAGAAACATCAAAGTGGGCTGTCGATTGCAAAAACACACATTTCTCACATCCCGTCCAATTTCCCATTGATCTCCTCTGCACTG
Source organism: Nannoperca australis (assembly GCA_036023655.1). Classification (NCBI taxonomy): domain Eukaryota; kingdom Metazoa; phylum Chordata; class Actinopteri; order Centrarchiformes; family Percichthyidae; genus Nannoperca; species Nannoperca australis. Next base: position 2,212 of record JAVQJD010104592.1, read on the forward strand.
TGCCAGAAAGCTGGCATACTTTGTTTTGATGATTGTTTGGATCGCGTCTTGAAGCCCCTTTTCTGCCAAATTCTGCTTGTTCCAGCGCTGTTTGTGTCGACGGAGTGTGCAGTGATTTCTAGTGAATGTTTTTTTTCTGTCTGTGATATTCTGTGTGGTCATACATATGTTAGTTGGATACTGTATATGTGTTTTATGTGTGTATGTGTTTTACGTATGTTATGTTTAAGTACATATATTTGCATACATTACATGTACCTGTATGTCTTTATGTTTGTCTGTGTATCATTGCTCACATGGGACGCTTCATCAGCCAGTCTAAATCTCTCCATCTGTCTCCATAGTTTGTGTCTCTTCTTGTGTCTGTCCATCTGTCTCTTTTATATATCTATTTATGTTGTTGGAAACTTGCCCAAACAGCTTGTGTGTATGTGCGTGGGCATATAGATGTAGCCATTGTAGAAGTCCCAGCATGCACTGCAAGCTTTTTAAAGTACTGCTGCTGTGTTTTTATAAAATCTAGCTTTACTCTTTTTTAAGCTATGAGAAGACACAAGGTATGGTCTGGTAGCTTCTTTGTTGACACTAGAGATGTATTGAAACATGTAATTTCCTTCTACTGTTAAAGCTGCGCTTAACAATTTCTGACCACCAGGGGGCAGAAATACTTCAGAAATGCGCATGCAACACACTCACAGTAGCAAAGCCTGTAATATTATAGGCTTATCGAGTTTGTGTGGCTAAGGTTTTAGCAAACAGTTGCCTACTTACACATCCAGCAATAACAGAGCAACATGGCAACCCATCTAAATCCTTCCCCTTGCCACCTGTCGAATGGAAGCCCAACGTTCATTATCTTTTAGTCTTGGTTTGTTTGACTCTTTTAACCAGTCTCTCATTTACTTTGTAGCCGTGCCATTTTGTACTTGGCTCATTTTGTACTGATCTTGTGAGCTGGCAGTAGATACCTACAGTTTTATATGGGGCAGTTGGAACTCAACCATATGTGCCAGCAAATCAAAAACAATGGACTGAAGGCTGATGAAAGCTTGTTGAGTCCCTGTGGGATCAGCATAGAAGTATCAAGTCCAAAAGTAAACGCATAATTTAGCCCCCTAAATGCCTATTGTGGCTAATTGCATCACTATCAACTTTAGTCAGAATGGCCACAATCATGGGAATATGACACTGGTTGGAAAAAAACCTGTTAACCCCTGTGCTACCTTGCGGGTCATATTGACCCGGTGGCCCATTGTCTTGACCCAGTGTCTCCTTCAGAGGGTAGCACACGGGTTAAATCAAAATGTTTACCCTTTCCTGAGAACATCTGAGGAGATTTTACAGTTGGTCAAAAACAGTGCATGAAGGGGACTTTTACATTGGTACTCATGAGTGTACTGTGTGTGTGTGTGTGTGTGTGTGTGTGTGTGTGTGTGTGTGTGTGTGTGTGTGTCTAACACCTTTCTCTCCCATGTTGCTGTCAGATCCGCATAGACATTCCTAGGATGAGTCCTGAGTCTTTGGTGCTGCAGCCAAAGGTGACAGAGGTAAGGTGGACAGAGCAGACAGGACTGTGAATACAGCTCAATCCCCAGTCCTGTCAGCAACAAGCCACACACTCTCACAGACAGTCCCGCCCGTCCGGGTCTGGACTATTCCAGTTGGCTTGGCTCCAGTCGCTGCCCTTCGTCCGCCTGACTCCCTTCTGACGAATCTGCCTGACTGTCGTACTGTTCATCTGCCGGGGTACAATCTCTGAAATGGTGTCAGCGTGGTCCAACACACACAAAAACACACAAATGTACAAATGCATAGCATCGCAGAGACATCTCAACATGCATAGACGCACATATGCACGCTCTCATTCAAGACCACCGCTGCTATCCATTTCAGAGCACTGAAACCCCCGTCTGCCTTCAATGAAGAACACCAATCCACTAACTGTTGCTCTCCTTTTCTGTCCCTGTTATTATCTGTATTGGCCAGATCTGTGCTAACCTGCCCGTTGCTTCAGTGTTTGTCTTTTTTTTTCTCTCTTTCTCTCTCTGCAGATTCACATTGACATACCGAGAACTAATCCCCTTATTCCTCTCTTTCAACAAGCTTCTGTCCAAGAGGTGAGACCCCCACCCATCCTCTGCTGCACACACACACCACCTCACCTAGCAGGGTTTCCCCCTCTGCTTTCGGGCAGATATGGGCTATAACATATCGGTAACACTCATATTATGGTGGCATTTAGAGAAATAAAGCATGCATGGGCTCAAGTGGCAGTTAAAAATAAATCCTAATCACTTAAATCACATAGATTTGAAATGGGAAAACCCTCGCTTCAGTACACTGCATGGTCTGGCATGGGGACACACGCACAAAGCAAATAAACAAGATTACATACAAAAGGATTAAATTATACCTGCAGTCATGCACATAAACTTCCACTCTGCATGATTAGCACTCTTGTATGTTTTTGTTCTGCTTTGATGGCACTACTGAACACAGCATTTCTTGTTACAGTTGGGTACTGTGTTTTAGGGGCTATAAGAACGAATTATCTTAAAACCCTCTTCTGCGTAATGTTTGATGAAACAACAACTATCCGTGGTAGTTTGGGCACATTAGGAAAACATACGGCGAGGCACACATTAGTGGAATCCTTAATTATTACATCATTGTAAGTTGCTTTGGATAACGGTGCTACTTAAATACTTAAAATGTAAATGTGGTACAAGTCACTTTTGTTCCTGCTGTGGTGTAAGATGCTGGCTCAGCAGGCCTAAGGGACTATCAGTGCAGCTTCCCAAAACAACTTCCCAATTAACTTGATCCCATTCATTTTATATGGGGTTAAGTTTATCTTATTATTACAGTGCTTCTGGGAGGGAGGTCCTGTCATACATAGAACCACTGGCCTGAGAAGCAACCCAGATAGAAAAAATCCCATAATGAGGTGCAGGCTAATGAGGTGGCCACGGCTCTGTGCTGCTCTGTGTATACACAGACACATAGGTGTGAGAAAGCACAGGCATGTGTGCACGCTTCTGAAAGAATTCACAAGCATATGCACGTGTGCACACATGAGGAGACATGCTAGCATTTATCAGTGCACAGACATGCACGCATGTACAAGCGCACTCAGTCACACACAGTGCTCCAGGCAACGCCACCATCCGTTGCCCCTGTCTTGCACAGGATACAGCTCGGGGCTGTAACCAGGGAGGTGAGGAGGGGAATAAGATCAGACAAAGAGAGAGGGCTGTTTCTATTCTACTATCTTATGTACAGTATGTATTACTACTGTATATATTTTCTGTATTACCTCCCTCCCCCCCTCTCCCAGAACCCATGTCTGTCTCCCTCTCATCCCGGCACACCAACTCTCCCCTCTTTGCGTGCAAAATGAAAGCCACCAGCGTGCTTTGAAATATTCAGGCACCGTGCTCTCGTATATTTTGGTATGCAACAGACTCCAAAGGCCTTTTTTTATATGGTTATGCTTGGTTCGTCGCCACCTGAAAATCACCTCTGCTTCATTTCATTCACTTGTTTGTCTCTGCCCCTCCTCAGCCCTTTCCACCCCCCCACCCCCATGGGGCTCAAAGAGATTTAGTCGTGATGGAAGGCAGTGAACACTCTGTACCATTTCAGGGAGAGAGGGATAGTGAAGCAATTCTGCAGTGATTTCCTAAGTGGTATCTAAGTGTTTGAGTTTTTCTTGTTTTGGAGAACAATACAGTCTTCAGGAGATGTTGATAATCAGCAATTACAAGTTCCCAACGTGGAAAGAAAACGTTCCGTTCTGCCTTCAAATTGTGATTAGAGGCTGAAAGAGCAGGATTTATCAGTAGACCTCGGTGTCTGCCGTGTTAAGAAATCTGATTATCTTTTTTCATTTTGAGCATTTAACAGATGCTTTTTCAATAAAAAACTGTGGCTGTTGATAAATACGTCTGATGTTTGAGCAATTGAGCCCATGATGTTCAGGGCTGTCTGCCTGGCAGAAATTCGTGAGGGCAAACTTCTTCCATGTGCCTGCGCTGTGGCAATGAAAACAGGCAGTTCACTGAAAGATTGACATATGAATTTGCCTTTATTTTCAAAGAAAGATTATTTTGAATGTTTATTCATTTTATCTGATTAAATATTAATGTTTGTTTATTAATTGGTCCCTGGCCTTCTGTCATTTTGTGAAAGTGGCCCCCGGGCAAAACAAGTTGAGTTTTTTTTATTCTCTGACTTGATGCCATTTTGTTGTAATTACGTTGTTTCTACCTTTTCATTTCTTACCCTTATCTGGGGTCCTTGGGGTTATGGAGTCCAAGTGTTATGACATAGGAGACACAGATTAATGTGAGATTAACATAATTTGCAAGAATGCAGTTTGCGATCTTTGTAAGGGCCAAGTGAACTCTGTTTAAACCCGCAGACGGTGTTGTTTGGTCGGTGTTTGAAGCGTGGAGTCTCTGCGACTTTTTCTGTCATCCACATACAAACGCACCAAGGTGGGATTCTATGCCAATAGCAAACTGGGTGCGAGTAGGTAAGGCAGGTAGTGTGTATGTGCACGGGTTCAGTCAAGTGATTCTGTGCGTAGGTGCCAGTGTGAAATATGCATGTCAGTTTTTGAGGATGCATGAAAAGAAAGTCCCATTACCCACTCCCCCTGCTCGCACCAGCACCTCTCCCTATGTGACAGATGGAGCTTTGATAAGGAAAGAGGGAGGTGTGGAGGCAGGTAAAGGGGATTTGAAGAGAAGGCAGGGAGAGTTGCATCTTACCAATCACTCCGACTGTCTTTAACATTGATTGAATTACTTTAAATAAAAATGAGAGTTTCCAAACAAATGACATTATCATGGCCACGTTTTTCCCCAACAATGAGCTATGAGGTTATTTAGAAAGTGACAGAAACATGACATATTTCCAAAACATAAGAAAAGTGCTTGATGGGTGTGGTACAGCAAGGTGTGAGAGTGTGCGTGTATTTAATTTCTTTTTGGGAGGGGGGAATCCACTCCAGAAAAACAAGCCGAACATCAAGCCTCCTCTAATTCACCAAGGCTGACAACATTAAACAGCCACCCATAACGAAGAGAATATATTGAGAATCGGGGGGGAGAGGGAGGGAGGGAGGGAGAGAGAGGGAGGGAGGGAGGGAGGGAGAAGGAGACAACAGACTCAGAAAGGGAAGAGCAAGAGCAACAGACAGAGACAAAGTGAGTGGGGTGGGGGGGTGTGGGGGGATCGGCACCAAAGCCGAGAACAAAGTTCAAAGTGAGCTTTGTTGTGCACAAGACAGAGCTGCTGAGAAGGTGAAGAGTGAGGTGTTGCTCTGTGCTGAGGGAGAGCCACATTTCGACTGTGCTCACCCATAATGCCCACAATCCAGTTTCTGCTTGTGTAGTTTTGAATTTGGGCAAACAGTTAGTACCTAACTGGGAAACAACAACAGGAATGTTTGGATTTACACATTAGCTTATTATATATTTAGACAATAAATACTGGGATACATCAAGAGATTTAAATAACTCATAATGACTACAAAGGAAGGTTGTGGTGGAATACAACAGGCGACTGCGCACACTCAAAATGACACATGGAACATTTAACAAAGGTTTAAACTGGAGTCTTTACTAGTAGTTATGTGATATTTAACTGGAGTCATTTGCTTGTTGAAAGTTAATATTAAGTCTCTGAGCTGTTAGTAGAACATATGCCATTAAAGGCGCCCCATGGAGTTTTTCTTGTAAACAAACAAAAGTTATCTGTACATTCAGTGTTTGTGTTTGTAACACTTTCTGTGCATCATTGAGGTCTAACATTTTAAATACATTTCCTTCCTCATGACACATAAAGCATGATTTTTAATATAGATTTAAAATAGATTTTGATATTTTGAATCTTGCATTGTTTGATCCATCTTTCCTAACTTGCAGTGTTTTTCCTGCATGGCGCATTTGCTATGCTTGTCCGTATGGAGGACTGAAACTTCTATAATCAAAAATAAATGAGCAAGGGACTGATTAAATGCACCAATAATAATATTAAAAATAAATGTAGGCCTTAATTAATTAATAAAATGTTTTATTACATTTATTTATTGAGTAATTTATTCATTAATTCATTATGACATCACAGCCACCAACCATTGATCAGCGAAACTGCACAGTCCATGCGTGTCCTCACGTCGCCTGCACAGGTCAAACAAAACAGACGCCCACTCGTAAAAACACTGCTCTGTAGCGCTACTAGTGGTACAACACTCTGTTTTGCTAGCGTTCCTGCCAGACTCCCACAGCAAGCACGGCGGTGCCCATTCAGCTGCTTTCTTCCTCACCAGCTTGGCATGCCTCAACTTGTTCAGATCTGTACTGCTGCCTTCCCACACCTCACTCACTTTCTAAAATTGGCACTTTTATGATTAAAACTTGTAAATCCAGCCTTATGTTTGGCAGGCATACCTTGCCGTCAGAGAATAACTATTTAAGATGTCAGTGATCGTGGAGATTTTGATTCATTATTAGCTTGGAGATTAGTCCTTTAATTGATTAGTTCATAAAGACATTGACATCGGATTAACTGTTTTACTAATGTAAAAGTTTTTTTTGTCTACAAACTACAGTTTCTGACACTGTGTGTGTGTGTGTGTGTGTGTGTGTGCGTGTGTGTGTGTGTGTGTGCGCGCGCTTAAGATTTTTGAGCGGATCCTGTTTATCTGGGCCATCCGCCATCCAGCCAGCGGCTATGTTCAAGGCATCAACGACCTGGTCACGCCGTTCTTTGTTGTCTACGTCTTTGAATACATCGGTAAGTGCCAGCTCTCCCTCCCTTTCGCTTAAAAACTCCCCAGTCTTTTGTGTGATATGCTATTGATGAGAGGATCAGTCATCTTCTTTTTGTATCCTGCCCTTCTCCTGCAAGCGCTGCTCTCCACAGTGTGAAGCGGCACCTCGGTAGCTGGAGAGACTCAGGGTTTACTTGCTGGTTCATCATCACAGGTCACAGGGAATCAACCCTGGGACCCTCAAGGCAGTCTCTCTTTTCACAACTTTCTGGCCAATGAACTCCTCCTACAGCTCTGCGCCTCTCCCACCTTCCCTTTTCTTCCAACTGCCCGTTCTTCTTTCATGCAGATATACACTTCACTCTCAGTTCGAGTTTAAATGTGCTTTGGAGTTCTATTTATCAAAGCATTTATCAAAGCAGTATGTGTGAGATGGATAGTGACCTGTCGGCGCGTGTGCGCGTGCATCTCACTGTTTTCTCCAGAGCGCTCCTGCTGTGTGCGTTTATGTTGTGCCTCCTTTATGCAGTTTTATTTTAATTCTTTTGACAGTATAGACTTGCACGCAGGCTCAAAGCACTTGAAAGAAAAATTCACTTCAACTCATTTTATGCATGACTCTAATATGATTTAAATGTTTAACAAAACTGTATGAACTGCTAAGAATTACCACCTCGATAATACTTCTTTTCTTGCGTTGCAGTTGACACTAGCGAAAAGACATGATATGATACACTGAATAAAGGTCTGGCACATAACATATATAATTATATTTATCAATTTCTTTTGTGTTTGTATGTATAGCATCACATGCACAAAATTACTGGTGGTGCATAACTTTACTCCAGTCAGTGCTTTATTGTTGTTTATTCTGGTGTCAGGGAATCCTCCATTGGGTTATTTTTCTGGATGTTCATGAATAAACCCCACATATTTTTTAGGTTCCTGGTTTTTCCCTAATTGCAATATTTCTTGCCCCCCCCACCTAAGAGAGTTCTCATTTTGTTTAGGTTTTTCCAGCGTAAAGAAAATAATCCGTTTTTTTTTTTAAAGAAGCAATTGTTCACCATACTCCTTTTCTTTATCAGTGTACACATAGAAATGTAGCAGTGAGTGATGGGAATTGACCCCATGTTGTTGTGACACGTTTAACAAGTGGTTAGCCACTATGTGTCTATTGTATGAGTGCGTTTCTGTATGCTTTTCTGTGATGGAAGCTTCTCTATACATCCCACAATATACGCTGCGCCTATTTGTTTCCTCTGTGCTGCCTTTTGGCCCATCAAGCTCTCCTTGAAGCCTTTCAAAATAGAGCTACTTAGCGGAAGCCACAATGCTCTGTGGACTACCTTGCACACTCCAGGCCGACTGTGGTCGCAGAGATACAATTAGGATCCACAAGTTAAGTGGTGGGAAGCACGCAAAGTAGGCTGGACTCTCTGACTCTGTCTTCTCTCTACTGCTTTTTGGCACACAGCACTTTACTCAGAGCTAATGAGTCTCTGTTTTAAAGTGCCGCGGGGCGGGGGGGGGTGGGGTTGGGTGGGGGGGGGGGGGGGGGGTGGGGGGGTGTGGGGGGCGTGGGCCGCGGGGGGCGGCCGGGCGCTGGGGCGGGG
>JAVQJD010104593.1:0-12473 GCA_036023655.1 Nannoperca australis
GGTGGGAACGTTGGGTCTTTGTGTGTGTGGAAGTTGGTCTCGACCGGCTCCATGTGATTGAGTGCCCTGAGATAACTTTGTTATGATATGGCGCTATATAAATAAAATTGAATTGAATAAACACTATTCCATTCACCTCAATAAATTGAGATTGTTGCAGTATCTTAAAATCTTTCAGTGGACCTAAAAAAGCACACAACTATTATAGTGTTAATAGAAGGATTTTTACATTTGTCGGTTGCAACTTAGCTAAATTCTTCTCTTTCAGTAATTTAATAGTTGTTTTTGTTTCATTATCACTCCCCCCCCCCCCGGTGTGTGTGGCCGCTAATATTAGTCACATCCACTGTGCTCCATCTGAAGAGAAAGATGGGGATGAGGAGGAGGAACAGAGAGGAAGAGTTTCAGGCTTTCAGGGGAAGAGGAGGTGTACACAAAGGAGGAGAACTGGAGAGTGTTCTAGAGGGAGGAGAAGGAGGCGTCAGTGAACACTAAGATTGCTTTGACATCTGCAGCCTTATGCTGACTGTAATATCTGACACTCAATCAATTGAAGCTGCCTGGAAACATTTTCTTTCAGAATATCTTCTGCCACTATGTGTCTGGGCGGAATATTGGTCATGGTCAAATCTTGGTCCAAACGAAGCACTGCAGGGCTGGTTGGAAAGGTCCAGAGAAACCTCCTACTCAGCATCATCTTGTACTGATTGCTCTGTTCTCATATGACCCAACAAAGAAAGAAAGCATCAAAGGGGTTGCACTGAATAGCTCTGAATACTATTAAAACAGATTAGTGGAAGTGTTTGGAGCAGTTACCATGGTATTTGTAGATTTCTGTCCTTTTCTTTGGTTTGTTTGACTTGGTGAGAATAAAGACATTTTAATGCTGTTTTTCACTAATTATTGACACTAACAATGCGATTAGGATCCTGTCCGCTCCCACTAGAACAGTTTTTTACATCCTTTTTAGAAGGCTGCTGGAAAGAATGGGTGACGGTTTATTAAAGTACAGCAGGCCTCTGCTCATTATAATATTTATTCACATACTATTGTCTGCCTCTTTTCAGGGTAGAGAAGCACGATATTGTTTGAAATTTGTTCCAATAATAGTGCCAATATGATACCCGAGTTTTGGCACTGATATCAAAGCAATACTTTTTTTAAACCTTAGTTTAGTTATAAACATGATTTTTTCATTTAACACAAAATATGCAACATTTATCAGGGCATTAATGTTTAATGCTGTCTTAACATAGGCATGGATTTAGATCACAAAATATCTTACAAGTTAACAAGACTTTGACCAAGCATTTATTGCCATCTTCTGAAAAGTATTGAGGTATGATACCCAGCTCTGCTTCAGGATCAGTGTTTCTACCCACTGTATGTCTTTTATCTTTATTTCTTTCTCCCTACCAACACCACATATCTCATCATCTTACTCAGTAGCCCCCCTCCTGCTCTCCCTCCACGTCAGATCTAACAGTGAAGAGCAGAGCTGAGCGGATCAACTGCCTCACTGCCCACTGAGGCTGTAAATTGTGTGTGTGTGTGTGTGTGTGTATAAGAGACGCATTCTGCTTTAATGAGCTATTGTTTGGCAGAGTCACCACTCGAGGGGAGTCTGTCGCCCAGCTGACCCCTGACCCGGCCATGCTGCACAAAACTCAATTAACCACGCCTCATCAGGGCTGTATTTGTGTCTCCTCGTGTCTCTTTCCTTCTCCTCATACAACAAAGACAAATCTTGTGAGCATTTTGCAATTAGCTGCTGGTATCTTTTCACACTGTGTTTCTGAGCATCCATATGTGCTCTTGTAGTGTGTGACAATATGGTCATTGCTCGCTGTACGTCTCTCTCTCCCTCCTGATGCTGTGTTGCCTGTGCGGTCTAACTGTCAGGGTAATTTCACACACTGATTCTGGACCCCCCACCATGACTCGTCTCCGTCCCAGCCAATCCCCTGCTTCTTCTTTCCCCCCAGTCTCAACTACCTCCTCCTCTATCTTCAGACTGTAAGACCTCCAACAATTTTATTATCCTGCAATGTGATGAGATTGTTTCATCTTCAAACTATTTCTACACCCAGATGTCATAGTCCTGACTCCAGTGCAGCAATCTGCCACACGTTTTTACTTAATGGTGTGTGGCTTTCTTGAGCAGCTAGGAGAGCCAAACTGCTATGATTTGTACCAGGTATTATGGTCAAAGTTCAGCTATATTGAACACCTGGGGGTTTATTAGATAAGCTGGCCTCGGTAATGTGCATCCATTGGCAATCCATCAATAGGACGCTGTTCTGAGGGACTTTTTTAGTTCCTACTTCAGAGTAGGTACTCTCCCAGCACAAGAGGAACCTTGAGTGACGTAAATGAACGTTGATTAGTCGAACACATGAGCCAATGCAGCATCGGCAACCTCCATCTTTATAAACCTGTTTAACTTGTAACTGCAGCCTTAAAAATTGACCAAAACATGGACAGATAGATCGTCAGTGACTTCCAGGCTTTACTTACTGTATATGTGACGGGGAAATGCAACGCGATTTTGACTCATCAAAGTGAAATATAAAAATCTTGTGAGTGACGTTGCTATACCACCCACCGGCCAGCTTACACCACTTCAGTGTACCTGTTGCAAGTTGCAAATAAAAAAAAAAGGCCTGGTTGAAAAAAGATACCTTATGTGATGGTATGTGTTCCGAGGCAGAAGTTGTGACATCACTAATTTCACTGTAGAGAAGAAAGGAGAACTTATTTTTGTCTTATCTTATCTTTGAATTCCTGTAGTTATACTACTCTACTGTCCAATCCTGATGGGTCTTCAGGAAGAGGGTGGGGATGGCATGGGGAAAATCTGACATTGTGATTGTTTTCAATAGGGTGTAGTTTTTAGTATTCTAGTTAGGGTAATACTAAGAATTTAACACTACCATACAGTGAAGCCCATCAGTGGCAGAAGCAGCTTATCAGGACGGGTAAGCAGCACAACAACAATGGCAGAAAGCTTTGAATAAAAACGAGAGGAACCTGTCGCTCTTGGGTTCTTGGAAATTTTAATGAGAATATTTCATAAATGTTAACATTTTATAGATTGTAAAAATAATTAGGAAAGAATCCATGAAATTTTTTTTACTTGCTTCCCTAGAAAAATACAAACACATACACATATATACAAATAAAGACATATATTTTATGACACAAATCAAGTGGGGATCTTCCAAAGTTACAGATTTTTTTGCACACAGGTTGTGTTACTGTTGCTCCGGAGCAACTTTGCATGGAAACACAGTCTGGGGAAACAAAAACAGAATTTATATACTAAAAAGAAAATACATTACATTTAGGCATTTAGCAGACGCTTTTATCCAAAGCGACTTCCAAATAAGAGCTTTACATAAAGTGCATAGAACCATGATGGAAAACAACAAGAAGTCTCATCAGACTTGTAAGGGCTGGTGATTAATCACAAGTGCTATAAGTAAGTACACTTTCACCATTGCAAGTAAATAAATAAGTAATAAGTAGTAAGTAAAGGCAGGTCCACCACCAAGCAAGCTGCAGTACAGTTAGGTATCACCACATAATCTGCTCTATAGTGTGTGAGGATTTAGATAGAAGTGTCTTAAATTGTGATCTGTGAAAAGACTTCAGCATTCCACAAGCTTCCATAATGATAAGTCCATGACATCAGAAATCATAAAACCTGACTCATATTATGCTTACATTGCTGTCATAAAGCAGACTCCCAAATGTGCATTATCCCTCAGACTTCTTGAAATGCTGACCCCTTCTCAGTCCCCCCCCGAAGAATGATGGTAAAAATTTGGCAGCAGACCTACCATAGGGACTATTATGATGTGTAAGTTGTTGAATTTATCTACATGTGTCCTCAATGTTTGCTGCCATAAATACTGTGGAGAGGTGGAGTGGCCCTTGCACTGCAATTTATCATTCCCACCATCAACTCTGTATTTATGACACCACACTGGAAGGATGGTGCCCTTCCAAAGGATGATCTAATGAGGCTAAATCCACAGTGATTGGTTGAGTTAAGAGGGTGATGACAACACATGCTTTTGTACATGCGATCATCTAATCATGGATACACATATCATTCAATAAGTCATGCAGGGGAAACAATAACGACCTTTCAATCCAAAATGAATGGATTTTTAAATAGGCAATATGTTTATATATGTCCTATTGTTTACACATCCTCATGCTTTGGCAGATGTTAAAGTGTTTTATATGTTTATGTCAGTTGTGAAAGACATCTTCAGAACCTTACTTAAAGCTGCACATATGAGTATGTATAATAAGAAGTAATCAAATGACTATGTGCACTTTGAGACAGGCCCCTTGTAGTTACACACTTGCAATTATTATTATTATACAATTATCACCAACTCATTTGCCTCAGCTCCATGGCACTTTTTAGCCTCTTTTAGGGCCTTGCTGTGGTTCTACTGCACATTTGCTGTATGGCTCAGTGTCAGCACTTTCCTTAACCCCACGTGTTAGATCACTGGTTATAAAACAGTGTTCAAAGGAAAGTGACTACTAGACCTTTCATAAGGTTCACAACAACTTGTTCTACTGATAAAGTTTTAAGTAAAAGTAACAATTATGAGATGTAAAAATAATCCATTATAATTAAAGTATAATTTTGCCTTGAACTCAAAATGTTACTTTAAAATGACAGTATTATTAGCAATGTAATGTACTTATTTGGGTAGGTATGTAGGTATTTGGGACACTTGTTATGCAGACAGAAAGAATCTCTTTCACAGTCATACATCTTATAATTGGATTATTATTACTGAGGCAGCATTTTAATGTTGTAGCTTGAGCATCATTTTAGCATTTTACAGATTAAGCACGTGGCTGAGTGATGAGGACAAACAAAAAATCTTGGGGACAAATCATGATAAAAACTGTAGAAATATCATACTTTTATGACTTTCAGACCAGGACCTCCTGCAAGGCTGGCATTGTAAATCATATAAAAAATACAGGTAGAGAACAGACATCCAGTTTAATGATCAGTTTCAGCACAGAGTAGCGAAAACCTGCACACGCCTGCTTCTGCTGTTTGTGTTTCGATAAGACACCAGCCTAATATCTGCAGACTGTGGGCTAGCTAGCATTAGCTGCCCAGTAGCCAGGTCTCATCCAGCTTACGTTTTGACAGAAAATAACCTTTTTGTGCAAGTTGTAATAACTAAACAACAAAATAACAAAATAACTATAAAGACATTTTACATACAAATTCATAGTAATTGGATATATTGCCCAGCTCTAATTGGATCATTTAATTTACTGTATTACAATCCACTGTATTTGCTATATGCTAAAAAATAAATATTAATCTGCACTGTACCAATAGCTGTCAAATACATGTAATGGAATAAGGGGATAAAATAGCCTATAACTGAAATACTCAAGCAAAGCATAAGTATCTAAAAATTATCTGACTTATCTGAGTAAATGAATTTAGTTACATTTGGTTCTTGTTTTGGAATGAAAACCCTTCAGATTGAAACTCTTTGGCTTCTTTTTGTCTCTGAATTCATGAGCAGTCTACACTGCTGGTCGGTGTTTCAGCCTTTTTTTTGTGTCCTACCACATAAAAACCGAGTGAGCTTTTCACATGAGGTCCTTTCCCACATCTAATGAGTGTGATTTCAAGTGTATGCGTGTGTGTGCTAGCGTGTACAGATATTGAAGCTGGTGAACAACATTATAAAATGTTACACAGTATACGAGCTGCCACACCAGAGTGCCATCGCACCCACCCACGCTTCCTCATGATCACAGAGTGGCTGTTACACTTCCTCTCCCAGTGCCTTGTGGCTACATCTGGATAACCAGTATAGTGCGAACTTAACATGTAGAGGGAAGTGTGGAAACGCCGAGCAGAGAACTGGGGAGGGGGGACACATGCTGACAAGTTCAGTTCCAGGCAAATTTGGATGAATTATTATCGAGGCTGGTCGCACTTTTCACAGTGGGATATAAAACATTTCAAGGCATAAATGAAGACATTCGGACAGATAATCTCCATCATTCCGCTCGGCAATGGAAGATTGGACACTGTCTGTAAATGGTCTACAACAGGAGTTACTGAGCATGGCATTCTTTTGGCATTTTCTACCACAGGGGCAGCATGAAATCCATAGCATAAATATCCATATCTACTGCAGACTAATTTCTTTCTATTCCTACATCATTGTCATTTTCCATCTCAAGTTCAGTTTAGTTTGACTTTGTGTGTTACAGCCTTTTTCAGTTCAGTTTAAGCGTTTTGTTTTTGTTTTTGTACTGTATCGTGGGCAGATGTATATATACTGTAAAATTATGTAGTCTGTTCCCTGCATTTCAAAATGTACTTATATGTATATGGAGCATGGATTTAGCAAAAAATGAGCACACTCAATTTTAGATAATTACATAGCAACTACCCAGTAAAACCACATCTTTTCCAATATGATCCATGTTTACAGTGCAGTAAAATTGAAATGGCACCGTGAAGTTTTGTAGGACTTAAACATTTTGAAGGTATTACAAAAGTCTTTACCTTCCTTTGTTTCAGATTTTGTTTCTAATAATAATAATAATAATAATAATAATAATAATGTGGTAAACTGCACAGCTTGCAATTAGCTGAGATCTGATTACAATGAGACCTGATAGCATACCAATTGCAGTGTGTTCTGCTTTCATTTACACCTTGGATTAACTTCCATTTTTACCTCATCCAGATAAGATATCTAGTTACAGACTGAATGTTAATACCAGATGTGAATGGGGTGTTGTAGTCACTCTTTTTGGTTACAACATTTCAGTGGGTAGACCTTTGACAAAATAATCTCACCTGATAAACAGCCTCTGGTACCATTTATGTATTATATCAACATCCCCCGGGAAAGACGGGTCATGCCAGAAGCATCAGAGGATGCCAGAAACACCTCGACAACTGACATAAGGTCTAAGCATAATAAGATTATTTTTAAAACAGCGTAGTGGCTTGTATTTCTGGTCAATCAACTAAGTAAAACTTAACATATTCATTGACCCATCAAAGGAGGTTAAACAGGCAACTGCATGAGGTGTAAAAGGTAACAAAAAGATTCATAAATAGTGTTTCTGAATATAGTGTAAAGGCCAGTTCAAACTAAAGATTCACGACGAGACAAAAGCATTTTAGAACATCGCAGGAAAAAGTTACAGCTGCGTAAAATGGCCCATCCCAGCTCGACTCATGCTGGCTGATGGCATCGCCTGCCACTCAGCTTGTCAAGTTGCCAGTGACTGGTTTTAGAACGTAAGAAACATCACCTGTTTCAACAACCAGCTTGTAGCAAAGTCAACCAGTCATCTCGACCCATTTGTTTTTTTATGTTTTCCTTGTTTCATCAATACTAGAAGTAACTCACTGTCACTATCAATCATATTTCAAGAGGCTACAAATAATATTGAATTACAAAATATATTGACCTACAAAAGATGCCTGAGTCACATTAGTGTAAAGTGGCAGGTTTAAGAGTGTTGCATTGCAAGTTGCAAGTTTCAGCTTGTCTCATCGAGAATCTTTAGTCTGAACTGGGCTTCAGATTCTCGGGAGGCTCTTTGCTCCACGCTTAGGGTCTGATCACCTTCAGCCACAACATAATTACCGTGATGAAACGGTGAAAATGAAGGAAAGCATTTGTCAAATCTTTATAGAGCCAGGGCACATCATAAAGAGGACCGAATCCAGCACAGTTCAGTCTCCAGGCAAGTAAATCCAATAATGAGCAGAAGAGGGGGGGCTTCTCCTCTCTAATAAATAACATCTGAGGATATCTGAAGGTTGTCTTATTTTCTTGTTTCTTCTTTTTCTTCCTTGTCTATTTCTTTTCCAACAAGGATGACTGGTCCTCGTAATGTCTTCCAGCTGCAGACCGCCCTTCCCCCTCCCTCCTCTTCCTTATCTTTGCATGAGGTGAAGTTTCCATTTGCAGGATAGGCTACCCCACTGCTCCCGCTGTCAGACGCAGACAGAGAGAAAGATGCAAGTCAAAATTCCTTCTTTTGGATCATCTACCACATTAAAGAATCATTTGTCAGGATTCTTGTATCAAACGCTGACACAGGCTCTGATATGCATCCATATTTGCTCACCAGTTAGGGTATTTTCATGATAAAGATATGCCCTAGTTAAATGTATGTAACTTATTCATTAAGAATTGCTTTTGGTTTGAATAGTTTCGTAGTCTGACCAGTGATTTTGAGCGATGGCCTTCGCTGGAACGCTTACAATGGGCCATGTTGCATTAAGACGTGTACCACCTGGTTTTTGACATGCTACAGCTGTCCATAACCTAAACCACAATGCATTTCACAGGCCCACTGCACCAGAAAAGTAAAGATGACAGAGGTGTTGATTCTAATCTAAGAGAGCTAGCAAGTGTCAGAAAGTATAGAGCAGACTACACAGGTCTCTCCCATTTATTTCATTTCAGTTTGACGTTGATTCCACAAGAAGCACATCAGGATAATCTTCATCTTTTAAACAAACTTCATCAATATTCCTTTTCATGCCCGCTTTTATATATCCAGGACAATCGTGTCTATACCCTGATTTGTATGTTTTAACACATCAGAAGCATCATTTCCACCATTTTCAAATTGTTATTGTTATGACTTCTTCATCTAATTTCATCGCCTGGAAGCTACTGAACCGCTGATGCCTCAGTGGATGCTACACTGTGAAATTAGCATCAAAGCATGAACATTATTTCAGGCAGCAGACATATTTACATTCAAGTCCAATGATTTAAATTCAGTGAGGGAACAAATTGTGCTGAAATGAGGCTCTCAAGACAAGACTTCACCTCCTATTCTGCTCTGATGAACACAGAAAGACATGGAGCGAAGGGAGAAAATATACTGTACTACTGAAGTAGACTCTTCTCCTCTACTTGTAGATTTTTATCCAAACCACCATACCAAATCTATTTTAGATTTTTCTTGCTTGTCATGCTATTTTCCCATATCTGGTTTTTGGTTGTAAAAATTCAAAAACCTGAAGACATAAGAGAAAATCTGTACAACTGAAAAATGACTTGATATCAAAAACTATTCTGTTGCTCAACTAATTGATTAATCAGCTAGTCATTTCAGGTAGCATAGAGAGGTTGGTAGCATTCCCAGGGAGTTAGCGCAACAAATCCGTGAACAAATGTCAATGCCAATGCCTGTCAAAATTATCTATATTTTTTGCTAATTTGGCACCCTTCTAAGCAGGACATCATTTGTCTATGCCTTCTAAATCTGCTACAAATTACTGTTACAGAAATGGTTCATATGATAATGTTTTGATCTGCTACTGATATGCTAAAGGTTTGGTTAGGTTTACGCTGGGTTCACATATGAGGCGGATGCACAGCGAAGCGCCATGAAATGCCATTATTAGTGTGAGCAGTAACATGGCTGTTCACGCCAGGTTAGAAAATACAATAATGACCAAATGATGATGCCAACAGCCTGTTCATGTGTCAAAATCACTTGATTTTGCAAATTTACTAGCAGCAGCAGGCATAGAGCAACATCAGCCCAGAGTTGTGTTTCTGGCCACCTGATGAATAAATGCCCAATTTCAGTCCCCTATTAGCTCTGTTTTGTTCTCCACCAACTCCTGAGAAAAATATCTGGGTCTTTATCTGCTAAATGCTCCACAATGTTCACCAGCTAGTCGCTAACATTGTCTGTCTTCTGTTTGGTGCTGGCAGGCAGTGTACAGTGGATTTTTTTTTCTTTTGAAACAGCTGCTGCTGCAGGAAACAATGCTGATTTAAGTGACGACACTACCATCAGCAAGCCCATAAACCAAAACAATGAGCTGAGAGATGCTAAAACTCTGAAGAGCCAATGGAAACTTAGAGTTCGGTGATAATTCTCTGTAGGGTCATAACTACGAGTGACCTGTTTCACATTATACATAGTCAGTTGATCTACTGTTGATTATACAAATATTGTTTAGTGCAGCTTTAAGGGAACAAGCTGCCAATGCTGCCATTTATCTGTCAAGTCAGAACTGCTGTGTGTAATTATTCTGCAAAACTACTTCTGGAAACTCAAATTTCTTTAGAGAAATATTTATTTCACAAGTAACTTTTCAGTCCTTATCTGTCCACTACTGAACACTGCTCGCAGAAGGAAAGTAAAGGATATATGAGATTAAACCAATATGAATTTAGTGTGTTACAGTAGTCCGGCCAAAACATGTGCAAAATAACCATGAATCACAACTGTTCTTGTACCAAGATGTGACCGCAGGAGCAAACTCTTTCCATGCTGCAGTGCATCATCATCTTCAAGCACGAGCGCACCCATTCCTCACCATGCACAGAAACACAAAACAGAACACCAGCCCGTCTCAACTAGAAAATGAAAAGGAGCCCTTTTGCATCCTGCCGAGTTGTGGACAGATGTTAATGAATGACGAACATTGCAGGCTGCTCAGATGCAGACCTGCCAGCAAAGTCTGTCTTCGTCTTGTGGAGGGTCCTCTCAGAGATGTGTTGCAGCGTGCAGCGATGGAGACCTCCACCGGCGCTTGGAGCCAGCCCCACAGTGCCAGATGTTGTATGATATGATGGGGAGAAGCTTGGGGGGGAGTCAAGCACCATTTGAGATACTGTGATGTGGGCGACGTGAGGCACACATCACATGAATGCAGTGAGTCCCGTGTCTGTTTTGGCAATAGGCAACAATAATAGCTTCAAGGCATGACTGCAGAAAATTAAAACCAAGAGAGAGCGATAACTGTCATAGTTCAATTTTTGACCTTTTTGATTTTTATACTTTGAAATATTGTCTCTCTGTGTTTGTAATAACTTTAGTAAGGTGGATATAATGGATTGGTCTAAGCTGTCTTTATCCTAGAAATCAATCACCTCACTGCAACAATGGTATGACACATTTCTATATTTGTGCAGCTGTTCTTGTTGGCAGTTTCTTTGTTCCACTGTGTAAAGTATACAAGTTCTGGCAAAATAAGAAAACTGAAAGCAAGTCCAACCTTTTCCTTGTTGCTCTGCAATTTGTGGCAGCTTTGAGCTGACCCCAGAATGAATCTAAACTCCCATATTGCCAGCTGAAAGGTTATTCAGGTTAATCTCATTTTCAAACTACTTGTAGTCCATCTCTGAAATATTTGTACCTCCTGCTACCAACAGGAGCTTTAACAAAAACTCAACAACACAATGATTTATGTCAGGTAGGTTTGAAATGAATGAATGTTTTCCAGGGGGACACAAATCACTGTCTTTTGAGCTCATATGTCTCCAAGATGACCGAATGTTTCCAGTCATGGTTTGTTTATTTGTTAAATGTACTGAGCTCACAGGAATACTTCGCAATTTTGCTGTTCTCCGAGAGACACTTGATACAAGACAGGTTTTTGTGGAGGGCATTTGTGTCACTGAACCAAAGAAGCTGATGCAATAATTGTTTCCATTAACTAGCCCAGACCCTCTTTATGTTCTGCATTCCTTTTTAAGTATAATATTCTGAATTTGAATTGTGAAACACTCGCCTCACATAACCTGAAGCAGTGTATAGAAAACTCCTTCTCCGTCCGAGACTCACTATCTACTAGACAAGGAGTCTTTTCAATAAACAATTTAGAAAATGATTTGCGGATACGCAATATGTTTTAGTGGTTCCGAGCTGAGATCTGAGAGGATTACGTCCGAGACTTCAATGCAGCGGGTTTATCTCCTGTATCATCTCACGGGGTCATTCACATAACAGCAAGCATCTTGAATTGGCCACATATGTCTCTCCCTAAATGATAATCTGATCACTGGGGAAGGGTAAAGACCAGTTGATTAAACAAGGATTATGATGGGGATTTGAAGGCCCTGACAGGATTACATGACTGTCAAAACTAATGAGAACCAATGAGCTAGTTTCAATGGGTTAGTGGAGGAAATGTGATTGTTAATATTGTTCAGATGTGTTTTTGAGACAAGTGGACAGTGGTATCGTCCCAGAATTCACTTGACCCCTGTGCAGTCCTCTTCACATGGATGGTTTGGTTATCACATGATCCAAGTGTGAAATTTGTGTCACATAAGAGGATGTTTTACACGGTTGTATATGTATTACATTATATTTTGAAATAGAAGTAAATTATTGTACATATTTATGAACGAATCATGTTGGACTATATAGTCAGAAGTCAGGAGCCAGAACAGTGACATTTGGCATTGTAAAGAAAATTTGGCTTTAAAATCAAAAAGTTCATTTTATTCCTCATTAATGTACACTCAGCACCCCATCTTAACAGAAAATAATGTATTGGTAGGGATGGCCCGTTTGACACGGACGCTTCGGCGCTTGTTTTACCTCTGTGAAGCAGAGTGGTTCGGCACAATGTTCAGGGGCGTGTGTCAAATAACGCTGATCACGTGATTGATGAC
>JAVQJD010104600.1:0-174318 GCA_036023655.1 Nannoperca australis
ATATATATAGATATAGATATAGATATATATAGATATATATATATATAGATAGATAGATATAAAAAGTAAGAACTCCATTTTATGCTGTATTGCTCATTATGTACATAAAATAAAAACCACCCACGCTGTTCGGAGGACAGCCTATGGGAACATGACGGAGGACACGGTTTCAAACAGACACAAGTCTTCTCTTGTTTATACTAAACATGGTTAAATAACAAAGTGTTTATCCGGAGGCCCTCAGTGTGCTGCAGGCTTCTGCGTCAAAAACTTAAACATCTGATTGATGATAATCAATAAAACAAAAGCATTAGTGCTGATATATTTTACAGTTACACAATATTTTACTTGAGTCATCACTTTTATTGGCGACTGCCAGCCGGAACAAGGAATAGTTTTTTAATTTTTTTATTAAATACCTCTTCGAGTTTTAAATGACTGAAATGTTCAACAGGTTCAATGGAAGGTTTTCAGTTTGGAGTAACGTACTGAATATGTCGTGTTTTCCAGCTCCCTCTGGTGAGGTCTCCTTTTTCCTCTGGCTCATCTACCTGCCTGAAGTGGACTCGCCCTCCTCGTCTTGCTCAGCCCTCACCCAGCCCCTGCACCAAGCCTAAAGTCAACCAGACGTCCTCCCTCTTCTCCTGGCTGCCGCTTCTTCTTCTCTCTCCCAGTTTTTGACATGGCAGGACGAGGCGGACCAGCACGGACCAACGGCACTGCAGCGAGCAACAAGATCTGCCAGTTCAAGCTAGTGCTGCTGGGGGAGTCGGCGGTGGGGAAGTCCAGCTTGGTGCTGCGCTTTGTCAAAGGCCAGTTCCACGAGTACCAGGAGAGCACCATCGGAGGTGAGGGGGTGATTCCCAGGCTTATCTCTTCTGTCACGTTTTAATGGCGTCACACCTGAATATCTCTACAGCTGTAATTTACAGCTCACAGGGATAATTATATACACATCATGTACAGTAAAGAATATAATAAATGGAAGAATGTAAAACTTCTGTTACTACAAATTAAATGTGCATTTTCACACCGAAATAACAGAATTATTACACGCCTACTGTCATGTTTTTTAAAGGAACTATGATTGTCATAAATGCATTTTGTGGCTGTACAGAATCTCCATTTTCTTGTTGTCTTGTTCTCACTTTTATACTCAACTTTTACAACCTGTCAGTCAGTGAAATGGCCATTAAACCTGTGCTGAAGTAGAAAAAACATGTCGGTACAGAGGAACGACTCGCTTGTGTGTCTTAATCTTCTCTGCAGTCAGAGCGTGTGCAGGAGGAGGAGTGGCAGAACCAGTTCTTTGCAGCTGATCACCTGACTCTCCCATGAGCCACCAAACTCCTCACACATGGCATACATGGATATTGATTTAGCCGGAACAGATCGCATTTCTTCTCGACAATAACGCGCTGGAAATGAGCAGAAAAGCGACTTCAGATTGTAAATAACAGTTGTGAAGCAGCAGAGAGAAGTCACTTGAAACAGGAAGGAATTAAGAAAACAATGGGGATTTCCTCCTGCAGATCAGTAAAGCTGATCAAAGACTGATGTTACATTTTAAAGAAATTATATCAGAATCTGTCTGCAGCTTTGACATTTTGCAAAGATGTGGGGTTAAATGTCTGCGCTGGATTTTCTACGTTGTGGTGACTGCAGCCTGAGGGCCCCAGAAGTCAACTTTTAACTTGGATGTAAAGTGCAACTCCTCAGTTAAGCTCCCCCCCCCAGCTCTCTTTGTCAACATGCTGCGTTTAACAGACATTTGTATGCCATGGTGTTTGTGGGAGTTTTTGCAATTTTCAATTGACAGTAAATAGTGCAGACAGAAGAGGTGGGGGGACAACAGAGGAGGGATGACATGCAAGGCCCCCGGCCAGAATCAAACCAGGGGCGTTGCAATTTATGAAGTTCACATTTTAGCCCCTGGGTCACCGTGACGACCTGCAAGAAGTTCCCACACAAAGTTAAGAAAGCTTCATCTGACCCGTTCAGCTGCAACTGTCAATCATTTTCATTGGTGAAGAATGCTGGTTTTATACTCGATTAATCATTTAATGTACAAAACGAGCCTCAAGATGACGTCTTGAACTTGCTTGTTTTGTACAACCAACAGTCCAAACCCGCCAGATAATTTGTGTATATTGATGTAACACCGAACAGCAGCAAAGGATCACAATAGAAGAGCAGGAACTAGTGAATGTTTGGCTGTTTTTTGTATTATTACTGAAAGGATTTAGCAAAATAGACTTTTATGTCGCACCAATGTTTCCACCGTCTTTCCTGTATCCTGTGAGTAACGTGTCCTTGTAGCGACAGGTTGTCCAGTGCTTACTCTTGCAGAAGACTGAGAAACGAGTCAGCATGTTTTATATTCCACTGAACTTGTGGTCTGTTGCATGCCCGGTCAAAGATTACAAAGCTTTAAAGTGTGTGCTGTGCAAGTGAGCGCACAGTTTCCTCCGTCATGTGACAGTCGGCTGAGTAAGCCGTGCTTTTACACCGGCCCGTGCTACAGTATGATGTTACTGTACACCAGATACATGTTTCCTCTTGTGTATCAGCATCAGTGCACACACTGATGAAATATGACCAAAATCTAATTTCATATCCAGATAGTGATACACATCACGATATAGCACATGTTCTGTAAATTCAATGAATGAATAGTCTCATTATATACTTGTTTGTACTCTTTGACATGATTCTTGCACGGGTGGATAAAGATGGTGGTGTTTGGGTTAGTGGTGGGGGCCGGTCTGCGGCCAGATGTGCAATGTATCATTTTCTTGTCCGTGTGGGACGTTTTTCCATGTGACAGAATGAACCCCGCTTAAGTTCGAGCTCGTCGTTTTGTCTCGGCTGGTCGGAGGCTTCCTGTTCAGAAGCAGCCCGTTCTGTGTCACGCTCAGTCTCCTCCATGTTTGTCTGTGTTGCCTTAATGCAAAAATCCTGCCTTGCTGGGCGAAGGAACGCTAAGTGTCGTCCAAATGACGACGGAGCATTATAAGAGAGGTTTTTCTGTTGCAACACAATATATATGTAGTCATATCGCCCATTTGGATGTGATCCCTATAGCACCATACCTCCCCAGTATTCATTTAAAGTAACTGTCCTCTTGTTTCACTGGGTCTTAATAACTGCACTTTGAAGTTTCACATGTTAAACTTCCGATAACAAGTGTGTGATTTTCTGCTCAGACTTCCTTTCCTCTCGGTTTAATGTGTATTCTTTTCTCTCCAGCTGCCTTCCTCACACAAACGGTATGTTTGGATGATACAACAGTCAAGTTCGAGATCTGGGACACTGCAGGACAGGAACGGTATCACAGCTTGGCACCCATGTACTACAGGGGAGCCCAGGCCGCCATCGTGGTCTACGACATCACCAACACAGTGAGTTACAGGGACTCTGTGTTTGCTGACCCTCGTCTTCCAGCTCGGGTTGATGATTGCTTAATTCAAGAGGCCGCTTCAGACCTTTGCTCGTTTAACTCTCACAGGCATATTTAACATGTAAAATCAGTGATTTAAAGTTTAAAAGCACTGCTTCTTATGATTATGCATGCTGTACTTTATTATTTTTATAGGACACATTCACACGTGCAAAGAACTGGGTGAAGGAGCTCCAGCGACAAGCCAGCCCGAACATTGTTATTGCTCTGGCAGGAAACAAAGCGGATCTGGCAAACAAGAGAGCTGTAGATTTCCAGGTACGTATAACACATTTTCATTTAAAAATGATTGAATAAAAGAATATATAAGCTGTCACTTTGCTCATTGCTGTGTCGTATCCATTTCTTTAGGAAGCACAAGCGTACGCAGATGACAACAGTTTGCTCTTCATGGAGACTTCAGCCAAGACTGCTATGAATGTCAATGAGATTTTTATGGCTATAGGTAAGGTGTCATTCAGAGCTGCAACAATTAGCATATTAAAAAAAAAACTGCCACTATCTTGAGTTAACTGTAGTGCGGCAATTAATGATTATTTTTTCATTATTGATTAATCTCCCCATTGTTTTCTTGATCATTTCCGTAAAGCTAAAGGCAGCATCTTCAAATGTCTTATTTTATCAGAGCATCAGTCCAAAACCCAAAGACACTCCCTCGTACTGTAATGCAGGACCACTGCAAATCCTCACATTTTACAGTTTGTCATTTCAGGTTTAAAAAATGACTAAATAATGAATCCTTTATTAAAATAGTCCTGTTTCCTTGTCTTGCGCTACAGTAAATTGAATATCTTTGGGTTTTGGACTGTTGGTCGAATAAAACAAGACATCTGATGACGTCACCTCGAGCTCTACAAATAGTTTTCACTACTTTCTGAATTTCTTTTTTAAATGGACAAAACTATCGAGGACACAATTGGCAGAATAGCCGGTAATGAAATGTGTTGCAGCCGTCTTGCAATAATACCATCGTGCAGAAATCCATTCATTTCGCTCCTAACCCCAAACAGCCAAGAAGCTTCCTAAGAACGAGCCTCAGGGTGGAGCGGGCGCTGGCGGTCGAGCCAGAGTCGGGGTGGACCTGCAGGAGGCTGCGCCGCAGGGAAGGAGTGGCCAGTGCTGCGGGGGCGGGAACTAACCAACACAACCACGAGTCAGCTGATCCGAACCAATCCACAGCTACGATCAACCAGACCAGATATTAGCCAGCTGTCAAACAATGTCCAATTGGTCAGACGGACCACCCTACGAGCAACACGGCACCAATTTAACTGTTTGGCGAAATGAGTCCACTGGCCAGTAAACTGCCAGATCCCACCGACCAGTTCCAGCTGATGAACCAACCCACAGACCAACAAATCCACCCACAGGCTCATTTACAGAATCAAGTTTTAACCCCAGGACTTGCTAATCCATGACCTCTCTACTGATGATGGACACTTGACGTCACTTTATGGGCGGGGGGGAAAAAACCCCGATCCCACTCATGGAAGAAGGAGGGAAAAAAAAGAAAAAAAAGATCAGTCATTACCAATGGCACTTAATAGGGCCATCTTGCTCACGTTTGTTTCTGTATTTGTGTAGAAGGAAAAAAATGCAACAGGGTGGAATATAAACCTTTCTCTTCTACCCCCTGCTTCCCCACGCACCATACATTTCTAAAGTATTTCCATCATGGTCTTATGACACTGTTTAAACTCAATCCAGGTGCATGCAGCAGTCCTTCGCTTTTCTGTCTTGTTCCTGGTCCACCTTCTGGAAAAGATGAAGAGAGAAGGTTCGTAACAGGAGAACGGGAATGGACAGATATTTCCGTCTTGATAGAGTTGTGTAGATTGAATAATTACATCGTTATTGTTATCACTATTATTATTATTACTTCAACTTCTTTTGACACAGGCTGTTCAGTGTGATTTTAAAGCCTAAACTTTAAAGGTTTTACAATCATCCATCTATGTTATCAAACCATATTCAGTAAATAGTACTTTATTAACATCGTCACAAGTAATTTTAGCATTAATGTAATGTTTTCAAATCATCAGTGTACAATGACAAATACATAAAGCAAGATTTGTTTTCTTGACCAAAATCACAACTGTGTATTGACAACATTGCTGTATTTGTATCAGACTTTTCAAGTTTATAATCAATCAGTAGTTATTGTCAAAACAGTATCTTCCCAATCTACATGATGTCTTGTTAACCTTAATTATTTTGTGATGAATTTGTTTGTTTTTTTATGTTTTCATTTTTTTTCTCCTGGAGATCTATGGTATTAAATGCACTGGTTCTGTCTCATAATCTTTGTACTGAGATGCTATCGTCAGCTTCCTTTCGTTTTTCTTTTCTCTCTTTTTGTTTTTACTCCACAGATCAGGGAGGGATTGCATTCAACTGTGTTGTCATCAACAAGTGGCACAAACAGCACCTGGACAGCAGCCAGGAGGGGGGTAGTGGGGTCATGGGTAGAGAAGGAAGAACAAAAAATGTAATTTTACCAATAAACAAGGGGAAGGTATATTGTTCTGTATGCCTGTTTAATCATTTCACTGTAGCTGAATATTAATGATTCAAACAACTACCAGCAGAACATTTACTTCTGATTTATCTTTTATTTAAACCGTCCTTGCGGAGTTCAGAAAATATCAAACTAATTCTGAAATATCTAAATAAAATGGGTTTAGACTTCACCAGGGTGAAAACAACTACATTACCCAAAATTATCACCACAGGCGTGCGTGTTGCGTTCAAGTGCATGTGTTATGCTGGGAACCTCGAGGGTTGTGTCAATACAACTTGTCTGTGTTGCAAGTAAGGTCGTGGGTTATTTTGTGCTTAATGTTACTTAAATTATACAACCGAGTCTTTCCAAGGCAGACATAATGACACTTCTTATAACCTAAAGAACACAACAGTCTGCAGTGTTTCTAATACTTTACTGCAGGGCTGTTTATTGGACTTCAGTACACGGACTTCTTGTGTATTGGTAACGAACTACAAAACGAATGTTGTTGATACCGATATGTACCATTTTCTAACACCGTAGTGATGCCTCTAAAGAATATTTCTTTAACAGTAATCAGTAAAAAAAATTCGGCACGTTTATTTGTTCGTTTTCCGATTACTTCAAGTGGTCACGTTATTTTGAAAAGACACAACCGGAGAAGACAGTGTGGTATTATGTCTGCATTGACGAATTTAACGTGTTGCTGTTCGTAACTGTGGCCACTGGAGGCCAGTGAACCCTCAGTTTTAAGCTTACTAGTCTACTGTCATAAGAGGAGGTAAATTATTGTTTACATCAGTTTAAGGCGCTGTACATAAGAGTAAAATGCATTAGGACAAGATATAAAATAAACAACATACAGACACATAAATAGGTTATAAAAGAGCTTATTAAAATAGATGAAAAGTATAAAAGCATCAAGGCAGACATGTTTAAACTTCCGGTCAAGACTTTCAACATAAAACATTCAAAGTAGCGAGCGGGTAATCGATACATCCTGCTGTTTTGTGTCTGCTTTGACATGTTTGATACTGTGTTGAAAAGTCTAGTTCGACCGTTAAAGCAGTTGTGCGCGGTCTTCGCATTGTTTCTGAACACCTCTGTTCTAATGCGAAAATGTCAAGTCATTTCCACTTCTAAACATTGCAGTTCTCTAAAATCCAATTGTGCTGACAGCACTTGAAGGCAGCATATGAGCTAAACCGGAGCAGAGGAAGAGTCTAGAAGCGTGGATATGTCGGACCCGGCGGCGCAGGCCTTGCAACCCCGGCTTCTCCAAGCCCAGTCTACTGGGTCAGCTGGGTCCAGTACTGCCGCGACAGGCTCGGGGTCAGGGAATAGTGACCCGGCCAGACCGGGACTTAGCCAGCAACAACGTGCAAGCCAGAAGAAAGCCCAAGTCCGAGCTTTCCCACGGGCGAAAAAGCTTGAGAAACTTGGCGTATTCTCCGCATGCAAGGTAGCTAGCTTAGCTAGCCAAAGTTCACCACAACAAAGCACTCTTCGGCAGTATTAGCATTAGTATATGTGGAGCAGCAAATGGTAGCACAGCCAACAAATGCATAAGCAAATGAACGTAACAACCTAACGCATTTGTTAACTTTTGTAGCTAGCTAGCTAAACAGTCTCAGTTACTGACATTGCACCTCTGAAGATGCAGTAGCTGCTAGCTTAAGTTAACTGTTTAGTCATTAGTTGACGTACAAACACGCCAGATGAGTTATTGTGCAAGTCGCTTTATTTTGTGTTCAGCGTATTTTGCCTTTTCTCAGGCTAGTGACACATGCAAGTGCAATGGATGGAAAAACCCAAATCCACCATCAGCCACACGGATGGACCTGCAACAGCAAGCAGCCAGCCTGAGCGAGCCGTGCCGCAGCTGTGGACATGCTCTGGGTACAAACTAACCAGCCTCCATGCAGACTCCATACACCCCGGCCGAATTCCTAATGGCAAATAAATCCGTCTCCTGATGTTGTGTGACACCTTACATGTCTGTTTGCCTTTCTTGCAGCTGATCATGTGTCCCACCTGGAGAACGTGTCCGAGGATGAGATTAACAGGCTGCTGGGGATGGTGGTGGATGTGGAGAACCTGTTCATGTCCGTACACAAAGAGGAGGACACTGACACCAAACAGGTCTACTTCTACCTTTTCAAGGTGAGTGAATGTGCATCTCACATCAGTGTAACAGTTGAAACGGACCCACCAATACACGTGAGACCAAACAGCCCTTTTTAACGCGTGTTATCCTTCAACAATCAACATTGTTGTTCTTTTCTGCTCCAGCTGTTGAGGAAATGCATCCTGCAGATGAGCCAGCCAGTCGTAGAGGGCTCTCTTGGAAGTCCGCCCTTTGAAAAGCCCAACATCGAGCAGGTGAGCATGAAACAGTGTCTACAGGTCCAGATTTCTAGCAGTAGCTGAAAGAGCAACAGGGTTGTACTGCCTGCATTGTCACATAACCTATTACCATCTTAAATTATGTTTCCTTTTCCTCCAAAGGGGGTTTTGAATTTTGTTCAGTACAAGTTCAGCCACCTGGCACCAAAGGAAAGGCAGACTATGTTTGAGCTGTCCAAGATGTTCCTCTTATGCCTAAATTACTGGAAGCTGGAGACGCCAACGCAGTACCGCCAGCGCACCCAGAAAGACGACGGGACGGCATACAAAGTGGACTACACCAGGTGCGTGGATGTGCTTCACATGCTGTCACTGGTTGGATGCTGATATCAGTCTGTACAGTGTGTTTTTCCATTGGACCCCCAGGTGGCTGTGTTACTGCCACGTCCCCCAGAGCAACGACAGCCTGCCGCGCTACGAAACCACTCAGGTGTTCGGGCGCAGCTTGCTCAAGTCCATCTTCACCGTGACCCGACGCCAGCTCCTGGAGAAGTTCAGAGTGGAGAAGGACAAACTGCTGCCAGAGAAACGCACTCTCATCCTCACACACTTTCCCAAGTAAGGACAGGCTCTCTTTGAAGTAGTGTGTGAGCTTTAATGACAGCTGGGTTCAGACTTTTCTCTCCTCAGGATGCAGATTATACGTCATTCACGCTCTCCTTGCCCCTCCCCTCAAACCCTCCTCTCCACGCCAACACAGTGGCCACTGAAAAAAGAGTGACATGAGGAAAAAATCTAAACGGTCCTTGAGAAACACACCAGAATGTAAAAAATATCAAGTTCACGTTTTGTTTTCAAAGCCACATTTTCTTTTCGATGCAAAATGTAAGGGTCACTGTTCTGGCTCCAAACCTTTTCAAGTACTTTCAAGGTACCTAAATTAAAAATGTCCAGACTCTGGAAGCCTTTATCATCACACCTAAACTGAAAGTATAAATGCCCGGAGACATTTCAGATGTTTAAAATGAGTGAAATCAGTCAGTTTTTCAAGTAATATATAATTAAATTCAAGCATATTCCAAACCTTGAAAACATAAGGGGTTAGAATTAAGTTATTTCCCAAACTTTCAAGACATATGAACCCTATTATCAAATCTTAAAGACTTAAATTGTCATATGATTCTGAAAATGCTACAGTGGACTACTGTTTAACTTAGGACAGAACATGAATACATAAAAGTACTTTTACAGGGGAACTTTAACATTTATTTACTTTACATGTATTATTTGAGATGTTTAATTCAGGCTTTAATAAACCAGTGTGAACATCTGATTAAAAATATAATATCGGCTCATGTTCACATTTGCTGAACGTCACCAGGTTCTTGTCCATGCTGGAGGAGGAAATCTATGGCGAAAGTTCCCCCATCTGGGAGGCTGACTTCACCATGCCCGCCTCCGACGGCACACAGCTGGGACACCCGGCAGGTGAGGACCAGACGACAAAATCCTAACGTCTTGTTTCATTTCAAAAATGATTCAGTTTTGGGGTAGAAACACTTTTATTGATCCCCTGCAGAGAAGCGGCGTAAATGGCTTTAAGAAGAGATAAAACAAAGAATAAATCACTATATATGTACATTACAATACCATAAGTCATAGATATGACTTGTGCATTGTGATGCAACTACGAAAGCTTAATTGAGGTGGTGTTACAAGTTGTTAAGAGTCATACAGAAGTAAAGACAGGTACATAATAAATATTTGTCTTAGTATAACAGAATATGTGATTAACCTGTCCCTTGGTGTGTCTCCGCTGCAGTGATCAGTCCTGCTGCAGTGTCCGGCTCCCCCGCTCTGCCCAAAGGTCTGAGCAGCATCTCCTCTCTGGGCAGCATGGACGCTGGAGGTGCAGAGCCCACCGCAGGTGTGTGAGCACTGCTCTGCTTCTCTGATCCTGTCATTACGTTTCCACCAGCCCCTCACCTGTGACTACATGCTTAAATATTAAACATGGTTTTTTTTTTTAGCTTTAAACTAAATGGTGATGAAACACGTCAATACTGGTGTTTAATATTTTAACCAAACGGTTATAAAAAAATCTGCATTTGATGGGTTTAAAATGGCTGAACATGTCGTCTACGGTTTGAAATCAGGCCTGAACCTCGCAAAGCAAATGCTGAAAGAGTCGACTGGTTGGGACTGATCTCCATCATGATTTACATTAAAAAAGACTGATCAGTGTGAGTCAGTGTCGCGACGTAGCCACGCCTCCTGCAGTTGTTGTTCCCTCACTCGTTGATTTTCGGAGTTACACTTTAATATCATTGAACATCACTTTTGTCTGTTCAGGGGAAAAACGTAAACTTCAAGAGGCGATGACCCTGGAAGATGCCAAGCGGCTCCGTGTGATGGGAGACATTCCCATGGAGCTGGTCAACGAAGTCATGATGACGATCACTGACCCTGCTGCCATGCTCGGACCAGAGGTGAGCTGCTGATCCCAGGCGGCTGCTCAATAGAAACTGGACTGCAGTTTTACATGATTTTTATGTTGCTAGACAAATCTGCTGACGCCCAACGCTGCCCGTGACGAGACCGCCAGGCTGGAGGAGAGGCGGGGGATCATCGAGTTCCACGTCATTGGAAACTCACTTTCCCAGAAGTCCAACAAGAAGATCCTGATGTGGCTGGTCGGCCTGCAGAATGTCTTCTCTCACCAGTTACCTCGCATGCCCAAAGAGTACATCACACGGCTGGTGTTTGACCCGTAAGTAGATGTTCTTGCGATCGCACACGTCACCGGACGCCTGCGCGCTGTTCTGATGTCTCCGACCTTTTGACAGGAAGCACAAGACCCTTGCCCTCATCAAAGACGGCCGCGTCATCGGTGGCATCTGTTTTAGGATGTTTCCCACTCAGGGCTTCACGGAGATCGTCTTCTGTGCCGTCACTTCCAATGAGCAAGTTAAGGTACAGAATTACCATTTACTCTCTTCAGAGGTGTGGCGGTCCAAATGGACCTAAGAGGTGCTTTTTATTTGTAGTAGCTTCTTTAGCACCGTTTTGCTTTCCTGATGACCCGGGGGCCACATTTACAAAACACCCTGTGATCAGAGTCAGGAGAAACTACATATAAGATGCTTTAAGTTTCCGTTCTGTATGCAGACAGTTGTTCAACCAGATGCACTCTTGTGCACCACCAACTGAATGAAATTAAGCGTGATTTGACCATCAAAATTGGCGCCACGTGTGGAACTACTGAGATCAAAGATGATGCTTGTTTACTCAACTGGAAACATCTAATTCAGATACAACACTTCACAAGTCAATCATTTTGTTTCATGTATGAAATTTATTGTCATAAGAAAAATCAGTTAAAGCATTTAGTGACATTTCAGCCCCTGGTGGATTTTGTCTTTTCATCCACCTTTACCTTCTTATCATAAGAATAATTGTCACATGGAAACTCAATAGTATTGCGATGGATTTAGTAAAAAAACGTTTCTCTGGTCTTTTTAATGGAAGGGCTACGGCACCCACCTGATGAACCACCTGAAGGAGTATCACATCAAACACAACATCCTCTATTTCCTCACGTACGCTGACGAGTACGCCATCGGCTACTTCAAGAAGCAGGTACTGCAGGCACGACCTGTGCACCTTAGCCCCGCCCCTGTCCTCCCCTCCCCCTCCCCCTCTCAGTAATGTTCTCTCCTCGCAGGGCTTTTCCAAAGACATCAAAGTGCCGAAGAGTCGATACCTGGGATACATCAAAGACTACGAGGGAGCGACCCTCATGGAGTGTGAGCTGAACCCGAGAATCCCCTACACCGAGCTCTCTCACATTATTAAAAGACAGAAGGAGGTGTGTGAGGCTGTTTCTCATTAAACCACAAGTTCTGCTGTGAATGTTTCATATCACATCACAGAAATCTTAAATGTCTTAACAGATTATTAAGAAGCTGATTGAGAGGAAACAGACCCAGATCAGGAAGGTTTACCCAGGACTCACCTGCTTCAAAGAAGGTGTGCGACAGATTCCAGTGGAGAGCATTCCAGGCATAAGTGAGTGGTTTGTGTACAATGAAAACACACATATATTTTTTTCTTTTAACTGTTATATTACTTACTTATATCAAGTATCTTTCTTGCAGGAGAGACAGGCTGGAAGCCCAGTAACAAGGACAAAGGGTACACTCCTCTTATATATTATTTAAACCAGTATTGTGGTGTTGCTTGTGTTCTCGCTGGTGTAATGATCAGGTGCTCCTGAAGAGTGTGCTGTTACCATCTGCCACAGTGTATTTGTTGTGGAATATATTTCTGTTTAGCAGTGACACTTTGCAGTTCACAGGTTCATCTCGAGCTGCAACGGTTAATCGATCGAAAGAACATTCATTGCTGATTATTTTGTTAATCGATCTCAGTCATTTGCTGCTTCCAGCTGTATGTGTGTGCGTGTGTGTGTGAGATGCATTTATTACATTTTTATAGGCTAAACGATTATTCTTAAATAAATGAAAATAACCGTTGCTTGCAGCTGTAGGTTAATCTGCAGAGCCTATATACAGTAAACTCTGAAAGAAGGCTGAATCTTTAATTCTCCAATAGGAGTTAGACACAGACGGCCAGCTTCTAAATGATGTAGCACCAGAGACACTTCAAAATAAAGACATAATAGATGAGACTGGAGAGAAAGCACTTGGACTCTAAATGGTTGTACATTGTAATCAGAACTTTAACACTTAGTGTTAGTAGTGTATTAGTAGTTTTTATTACTGACCGACCCAGGTTGTGATTTGTGGATCATTTCCACATCTGCAGGAAAGAGGTGAAGGACCCTGACGTGTTATACAACATGCTGAAGAACCTGCTGGCCCAGATAAAGGTAAGAGTCACCTGTTAACACGCACCACAGGAGTAACAACAACAACAGAGACCAACCAGGACTTTCTCTCTTCAACAGACTCATCCCGACGCTTGGCCCTTCATGGAACCAGTAAAGAAATCCGAGGCTCCAGATTATTACGAGATCATCCGCTTTCCCATCGGTCAGCGAGCACCTCGGATTATATAGCAGCTTTTTAGTTTCTTACTAAATTGATTCGTTTCTATTCATTCAATTTTTAATTCACACATTCTCTTCTCCTTTTACTTTGTCCCCACAGACCTGAAGACCATGACGGAGAGACTGAAGAACAGATACTACGTGACCAAGAAGCTTTTCATCGCCGACCTGCAGCGAATCATCACCAACTGTCGCGAGTACAACCCGCCGGACAGCGAGTACTGCAAGTGTGCCAACACCTTGGAGAAGTTCTTCTACTTCAAATTAAAAGATGGAGGCCTGATTGAGAAATGAACTCGGGCCCGAGTTATTATTTACCGATTATCTTAACGGACGAGGAGCGACTTTCACAGCTGCCCCGAGATGGAGCAGGCCGAGAGGAGAACACCTCCAGCTGTCAACAAACAACACAGGGTTGTTTGGAAATATCAGCGCCAGCTGAGCATTAGTGTCAAAATGGCATTACCATCCCCCCTTCAGTCATTTTCTCTTTTCCAGTACCCAGGGGGTTAATAATCTGCATATACATGTTTCATTAAGTGTACCAAAGTTATAGGTCCAGGTTATAACAATGCCACACTTTCCACCATTTCTCGTATGATTGACCTGGTTTTGTCGCATCTGATGACATTTGTTCATTCCAATTAGCTAAAAACTCGTCACTCGAGCAGACGTTTGTGTTGTGTAGAGTTGTTGTCGCGGAGAACTGGACCTCGGGACCTAAAGCCACGTTGCCTTCCATTACTGACAGACACTTGAACATCCCAGCCATCTTTATGGGTTTTAAGACCAACGTTCTTTGAGTGGTGAAGTCCTTAAAACACAGGGCAGTACTTTGACTTATGAGTAGTCTTGACGATTAAAAAAAGTCGATTGCATAAAGATATATCTAATTAAATAGTTAGTCCTTTATGAAGTGAAAATATTGTCAGTTACTGGATTACGCTCCAGAGTGAGGATCTGATGCTTTTTTTCCCTCTTCATTTCAGTGTATTTTGAAAATATTTGCATATTTATTGACCGTCAGAGAAAAGGGCGATTATTTATCATTTGGGCTTCAGGAACATTATTTCCAACGTTGTTCTTTATGAAAACATCGCAGGTGGATCGCATGGCGGTGCCCGACTCTGATGTACTGGGCATCAAGTATTTCCAGCACTTGTGTGCTAAACAAAATAATTCCCCCAATCTTTGCCTTCAACAAAACCGTGTTCACGTTAACAACATAATCTACTTATTTGTACAGTGAATATGATACATGCTGTTTATACACCATTCTCCACTGGCAGGGTTTCGTTCCAAAACGTTTGGGACGAGGTCACGTATTCGTGTAGCTTTTCCCACGCTTCCAGGTGATGCTGTAGTTGTTGGCATTGATTTGTTCTGTTTTTAGACTCTGTAGTACAGTCACTTCCACACACATTATGCTAAGTAGTCTCTTTAGTGTACAGCCACGTTTGTGGTGTTCACAGGTTTACTGGATAGTTGAACGTGAACGTGGTGGGGGAGAAGCTAACCAACAGTCCTCGTAGTGATTCTGGGCTTTTGGAAAGATAACTAGTTTATTTATCTCACCACACACAAGCTGTGGTGGGTTTTAATGCATGGCAGACAGCTTACCATTTTCTTTTCACAAAACCCATCCAACTTCTAGCTACTGTTGCAGGTTGGTTTTTTGGTTAAAAACTACTCTTTGTTCAGCGGTCAGTGTCAAACGGAGTGCTTCCAGAGATGCATCCTCTTCTTTTATGGGAAGCTAACTGTCCAATGCTGGTTGAGCCTGCCTGCTTGTACGTGTGTGTGTGCGTGTGTTTATTTTGTACTTGAATCATGACTAGCTTTGAATTACTGAAGTGATGTCAGTGTTGCATTATTCAGGGTTGTCAATTGCGTACTTCTCCCTCAATCTACCTATGCTGCATTTCAGATTTTCTAAAAGGGTCAGTCTGAGTGAACTTTCACCTGTTTGAGGATGGCTACTGTCTTTGTTTATGGTATAAATGCCATTTACTGTAACTGTAATACTGTTCATAACAATAAAGGGTTTTTTTAAATAAAAATTTCTGTTGTAAAGTCATTTTTTATTTATAAAATCCAAATTGCTTTTTACAATCTACAGCATACATCACATCATAGTTCTTTGTGGCCAAACGAGGTGCCTGTGAAGGTGCATGGTCTGTAGTTCCAAGAAGTGCTTCTCCTGTACCGGTTTGTGTGCAGAAGTAGTCTGTAGGTTTCGCTTTGCTGATGGGATCTTGTTTTTCTTCTTAAGGTGGCCTCTTCCTTTTCAGTGTCAATAAACGACTTTTGACTGGAAGTATAGAACTTCTAATTTATTTATTTTTAATAATTGAGCATCTGGTTGCTCCAGAAGCCATTAAATAAGATATTCTTCTTTACAGTGTCACTCTGAAAAATGTTGACAAAATGTCAGGTGACATTGCTTCTGCTTGTCATTAACTTATTTAGCCTACTTGTTTTGTCCTTTATTGATTGCCATGGTGCACTGTCAGTGCGGCTTCACTCAAGTTCCAGCTTGACTTAAGTTTTCGTGAAAAAAGATAATGACTTGCAAGTGCAATTGAAAGCATTTGCTGGCATCAACACAATCAACAGCTGTAGGTTTTGCTTTCCTGATACAGGGAAGAACAACCACTAGGGCCCAGTTAGGGGGCATTCAAAAACTCAGGATGTTTTCAACGCTATCAGGTTGTGAACGTATTTTGTGTCAGTGATGTTCACGCAGCCCCTGTCACTGCATAATGAATAACAGTTGTTCCTCCAGAGCCTCCCTCAGTAGGGCCCTTTTTCTGAGTTCAAAGGGCTTTTGCTTTCGTTTTTCGTGTTTCTAAGTCACACAGCTGATCACAGACAATTTAAAAGCCCCACCACCCATACTGGGTCGAGGAAGTCGATAAGGAGAAGCTGCGAACACCACACAGCTGACTGGTGAGTTAATAAAGACTGCATTCCTTCCTTTCTAACAGCTTTCCGGCAAATAATGCAATGATTGAGCACGCAGAAAGCTAGTTTGTTTACTCTCAGCTTTACCCTGATCTAGCCAGACATGGTGTTAATGACCACAGTTGTGATGTACTTCTGTGATCTAGTGTCCATTTCTTTTCTACAATATTGGAATTCTCTGTGTTGTTAAACAGGAGGAAAGTGTAGGATGGCAGATGTTCAACTATATGCATACCAGGAGGAAGTGGTTGAAAGGGCTCTTCTGGGAGAGAACACAATAATTTGGCTGCCGACGGGAGGTGGCAAGACCCGTGCTGCCGTGTACGTGGCCAAAAGACACCTGGAGACTACTCCAAAGGCTAAGGTGGTGGTCGCGGTAAACAAGGTACACACAACGCACACAGACAGGACAGGAGTCCAGAATCCTTTTCATAATAAAAACAGGATATATGTTTATAACCAGTGTGGTTTTGATGTCTTCTAAAATTGTAGATTCACCTTGTAGACCAACATTACACAAAAGAGTTCAAGCCTCACTTGGGCCTTAACTACACCCTTGTGCCGGTCAGTGGAGAAAGTGAGGAGAAGGACTTCTTTGGCAAAGTGGTAAAGGACTCAGACGTGGTCATCTGCACAGCACAGATCTTGTATAATGCTCTGACTAACATGGAGGAAAACAAACATGTTGAGCTCTCAGGTCAGTACAAGTGAGCTTAAACACCCCTGATGATGATGATGACTGGGTTTTTCATTTGCCTCAATATCAACATAACATCCACAAATAGATTGTATCCTTGATGCATTCATGGTTCCTTACAGATATTACTCTTCTGATAATCGATGAGTGTCACCACACCCACAAGGAATCAGTCTACAACAAGATAATGGGATGCTATGTTGAGAAAAAGCTGCAAGGAGAGCGACAATTGCCACAGATACTGGGCCTCACTGCGTCACCGGGGACAGGGGGCGCAAAGTTCCTGGAGAAGGCTGTGGAGCATGTGCTGCAGGTCAGGGTTGGAAATTGGAAATTTACTGAATTTGTCACTAATATGACCCGTCTGATCTCCTAGGACTCTGTCTCTTCTTCTTCTTCTTCATCATCATTATCTTTATCTCCCTCTTAGATTTGTGCCAACCTGGACTCAGCCATAGTTTCAACCAAAAACTATACCTCCGAGCTGAAGGAGAAAGTACCCAGACCCATCAAGACGTTTGACATTGTTGAGAAGAGGCCTGAAGTAAGCCGGTCTTTCCCATCTTCTTTTAAATAATTGAAAGCACTATTTTTAAAAGTTTTGCTGTAATAGACAGTTATGCACCCAATAATTACTCTACATCTCGAATGACCTGAGGACACTGAGATAAACAAAAATGTCCTCAAAACTGTTTGAAAAAAGCTATAATGAAAAAGTCTACATAGTCAACGCACTGGAAACGTTTTTTTCTTTTAGGATCCTTTTGGGGATCATCTGAAGATGATGATGGAGCACATCCATGAGTTCATGAACCTACCTCCAGACTTCAGACTGAGAGAGCGTGGCACACAAGAGTACGAGGCAGATGTGGTGGTTCTAGAGCAGCGAGGTACGAACGCTGTGTCTTTTTTTGATCTTTTTTTTATCCTGTGTAGTGGAACGCTATTGTTTGTAAAAAGGTGTTCTTGTGATGGCGTGGAGAACACGTGCTGATCGTACATCATTTTTGTATATTTGGATCAGGTGTAAGAGAGGACAACAGAGTGCTAGCACAATGTGCACTCCACCTCAGACAGTACAATGACGCCCTGCTCATCAATGACACCCTGCGAATGATGGATGCTTATCGCTCCCTAGAGGGGTTCTACGAGTCCACCACAGAAATTGATGGAACAGACATCTTCCTGGTGGGACTTTTCCAAGGTAGGAATCCAGAAATATTTGTTAGCACTTGTCTATTTGTATATTTTTATTTATGTTAAGCCTACGGTGCTATGCTTCCCCTTGCAAGCAATAATAAATACCAATGTCACTTTTACACAGTGAACCAGATAGAGCTGAGGACACTGGCAGGGGATTCTCGCTATGAGAACCCGAAGATGTTCAAACTTGAGAGCACTCTGCTGAAACAGTTTGGTCCACGTGTGCAATCAAGGGGGATCCTCTTCAGTAAAACCCGTAAAAGCGTCCACTGCCTACATGACTGGGTCCGAACCAATAAAGCCTTACAGAATGCTGGCATCAAGGCAGCCATCCTCACCGGGGCTGGCAATGGAATCAGTTACATGACACAGGTGTGTTGATATACAATCCTAATTTATGTTCATCAAATCATTCCAAATATGTGTTTCTGTTTTCTATGACTTTGTCCTTACATGCTTTAATGTGCACACTTTCCTTGTAGAACGAGCAGGCGGACACGATCCGCAATTTCCGTCAAGGAACTCTCAACCTCCTGATCTCCACCAGTGTAGCTGAAGAAGGCCTCGACATCCCCGAATGCAACCTGGTGGTGCGCTACGGACTGCTTACAAATGAGATTGCCCAGCAGCAGGCCAGCGGGCGTGCCCGAGCGAGAAACAGCCAGTATTCAGTGGTCGCCCAGAAAGGGGGGCGGGAAGTGCGACGGGAACTCACCAATGAATATCTGGAGAAGCTGACTGGAGAAGCCATTGCTAAGGTCCAAGATATGAACCTCCAACAGTTTCGCAGAAAGGTGAGAGTGGAACTCTGTCCATCCTCCTTACTCTCACTGATTAGTTTCCGCCCTCACCTTGTATTCTTCTTTGTCTCCAGATAACTGAGCTACAAACAGAGGCAGTTATTACCAGAAAGGTTTTAGAGAGCCGCAATATGGAGAAAAGGAGTCGCCACACTGCTGCCAGTATCCAGCTCTTGTGTCGAAACTGTTTTATGCCTGTGGCTTCTGGCAGTGACATTAAACTTGTTGACAATGTGCACCATGTCATTGTCAATCCTAACTTTAAGTGAGTTTAACTCTTTGTGGTATTAAAGTCATGCAAAATCATATTCAAGCTGCTCTAAACATGACTTATCTTCGCTCTCAGGAGACACTACAAAGTCGGTGGGCAGGTGGTGCTAGAAAGGCATTTTGAGGACTGGGAGCCTGGGCGTACAATCAGTTGCAATAACGGCAGCTGCAACAAGGTACAGTGGGCTCTCTGCCAAATATTAATTTAACGCTCACAAACAGACTGTCCTGCTCAGGGCAGCTCATCAACAGGGTGGATGTTGGTGCTCATGTTGGGGTGTGACTTGTCCTTATTTTCATTCACAGGAGTGGGGATTTGAGATTAAGTACAAGAAGATTGCCGTGCTGCCCAACATCGCCATTAAGAACTTTGCTCTGGAGACCCCTGATGGGCGGGTGACTGTTAAGAAGTGGAAGGATGTCACTTTCACAGCTGAGAACTTCAGCTTTGAAGAATTCTGCCAAGTCACCTTCCCTGACATGTTTGATTGAGACACCAACAAGGGAATCTATGTGGGGGTTTTATCTGATTTTTCATTCCAGTCGTTTGGTGTTAGATTGAAACCATCAATGTGCTGTTTGAGATGCTTAAATATGAACACATGCTTTTATGCGTTAGCATACATTTGTGCTGCCAGCGAGGCTATTTTATTTTACTATTTTAGAACTAATTAAGGTTGATGTAAATGAACTAAAATCAAAGTTGAGATTAAATTCTTCTTGAGATGCCAACAGATCTTTTGTAATTATTTTGCCTCCATTAACCACTAGATGTCAGTGTTGGTTAGCCAATCCTGTGTCATCTAACAAATGGTGTGAATATTGCCAGAATTGACATTTTCTCTGGCTTTTTCCTAAACTGAAGTCACAGAGTCCATGATGCCCAGCGACTCTGAGATTACAGCAGTGAGTTTAAATCCTCAGACTCCAGTGAAAATGAGGTTGAGGAAGATGAATAGGTAACTCTCTTCTCACACTCACCCAACTTTGCTGGTGTATCCCTGAGCACGGCGCTCTGTCCCCAAACTGCTCCAATAGTGCAGCTCATTTGTCGATAGTACAAGATGGTTGGTTGCAGCCTCCAGATGTATGTGTGTGTGTGTGTGTGTGTCTGTGTGAGAGAGAGAGAAAGAGAGAGAGAGAGAGAAAGAGCGAGAGAGAGAGAGAGAGATCTGGAAAAGGAAAAATGGACTCAGTTGATTTTCATACATTAGTTCTGATATAGACTGGTTTATTGTTATATGTGTTTCTTCATGTATGTTTAGGTAGAAGCACTAAGGAGACCTCTGAAATCACAATGTCTGGAGGAGCTTCTCTTTGTAGTTTTACAATGTTTTGACTGCTGCTCGCTGTGGTGCGTCTGCATCACTGGATCAATACAGGGTTATGTATTTCAGCTTGGATCATTTAACACCATCTTCTACATTGAGGAGCAGATTTATTACACTTGCAAAAGATCATTTAACGCACCGGCTTCAAAGATATATTTTATTGCATAATAACTTTCTCAGATCCCTCGCAGCTTGATTTTAGCAATCTCCAAATCTTCTAATCACAGAAAACTGTCTTTCTTAAACTATTTACAGTTTAATATTGCTGCTGTGTTTATATACACGAATCAAGCTTGATACACAGCAGCACAGCTTCAGCTATAATGAGCAGTTTCCAAAACAAACCCAGATTAACTAAAGTAACTGGCAAGGAAACCATTAATTTCAGGCTGGCAGCTGTATGGGGTATATTCACTTTTGACCCACAGCACGTTTGTGTGCATCTCCAGGCCAGACATGCTTAGGTCAGCCTCACTGTGTCACATGTGCCATAATCCTTTCAAATCTGGCAGAGAGCTGGAATCAGTACTGCTGCCTGGGACGTAATCACACTAAAAACAGGCTCCGTTCGGGTGTCATGCCTGACTCAGATTCAGGCGGGCGGACAGTGTATGATTTGCTCTGATCAGGCTCAGGCTCTATAATCAACACTGATTACTTCCTTTTACTTCCCAGCTCAACACCCCATGCATCTTAATTGCAATTAGCTCTCTTCTGAAATTAAAGCAGCAGAGTAGTTGAGCAATGGATAACATGGTGTGTTGTGTGTGTGTTTGTGTGATCAGGGGAAACTCCTCACATTTATAATTGGCTTCTTTCTCATTGGTATCTAGGGGATACACGTCTGTCCGTCTACTGTATGTGCCCCATTTAATACAGTACACGAGCACCACAAGTCACTTACTACACATTTCTTGGCTTTGTGGGACAAAATAGGCAACATGAAAATGGCACATTGGGCTCTGGGAAAATTATAAATTTTTTGACATATTATTGATCAGCAGATTCACTGATAATCCAAATAATAATACAATGAAATACTTCTTTAAACTTTACATTTTGTAATTCGTTTTCATCCGTGAAAAGTTCCGTTCTGAACGGTATTTTGTTGTTTTATCAAAGACAGGAAACGTCCACATATGAATGTGCTGTACCTTGTGTGAGCCACAGGTCATTAGCCTACTTAGCTACTTGTAATGGAAGCTAGGCGACATGGCGCCCTGTGGTTAGTGTAACTGTGCAGTGAAGGCCTGTCACAGCAGACACCCGTCCAGTTGCTTGAGTTTTTCACAAAATAAATTCCTCCCCCCAAAAAACAGGACCAGTAAACAAGATTTAGAGCAAGATGCAACGCAACATGGCCGCTCCTCTGTGTGGTGGAGCTCGGCGCCAGGTGAGTGTTGCCAAATCAATCTGTGAATTGGCAGCTTCTTTGTTGCCTACACGTATTTTACTTTTATATCTTCAGCTTTGGGGAAACGTGTGACGTTAACTAGCTTGTTGAGATTCCTAAATTAATGACTTTCTCAAATGTACATCCACATAAGAGAGAAACACCGACCTTGTTTTTCCACGCACGGCGTTGAGTTGAAAGAGTTTGGCGCGTGCGCAGATGGCCTCTCGGGGGTCTGCTTGTCTTCTTCAGGTGCAGGTTGTTCTGTCAGCGCTCACGTCTGAAGTTTCTCGTTGTATTCAACATGGCGGAACTGCTCTGTTGCATTTTGAGTTGCCATTTTTAAAAGCTCATCTGCCTGAAACATAAAGGTCGTGGCTGTTCATTTCTCTGTTCATGTTGTGTCCTGGTTCACGTTTTCCAATAGCCAGTGGGTGTGCTGTTGTGTGGAGCTTAATTTACTGTTCTTGATTTTTATTCCCATTTTTTATTTTATTCCCATCAATAAACCTTCATGCAGGCAAGAGATGTGAGCAGTTCAACAAAATAATGATTTTTCCATCTCAGATTGTTTGTTTTGAAATATTTTTAGATTCCTGAAGTGGTGAAAATATCCAGTAGTTCACAACAAAAAAGCAAAATCAGAAAAGTCAGAAATAAGTCTACAGCCGTGCTAGCAGCTCCGTGAGGCTGGTGTTTTTAGCTTAATGCTAATGTAAGCATGCTATTATGTTCACAATGACAATGCTAACATGCAGATGTTAATCAGATATAATGTTTACCATGTTCACCATTAGTTTAACAAGTTAGCAAGCCAACATTTGCTAACTGGCACTAAACAAAGTACAGCTGAGGCTGGTGGGAATGTCATTAGCTCTGGAGATATTTGGGCATAAACCAAAGTATTGAACATTGAAAAATACTGGTGATCCCCACACAGTAGGATTCATCCCATGGGCACCATAAATATCTGTACCAGTTGTGAAAGTGGTGGACCGACGTGGCAGGCAACTTAAATAAAGTTCAGTCTTTCATGTATAGGGCCTATTGATTTGGAGAAAAACATTTATCTGACTTCCTTAACCTTTTTGAATAAGAAAATACTGTTATGG
The DNA here is from genome assembly GCA_036023655.1 of Nannoperca australis. Taxonomy (NCBI): domain Eukaryota; kingdom Metazoa; phylum Chordata; class Actinopteri; order Centrarchiformes; family Percichthyidae; genus Nannoperca; species Nannoperca australis. The sequence goes on from JAVQJD010104600.1 coordinate 23,151, forward strand.
TATAAGAGAGCATTTATAGGAGTGGACTACAAAGCCCATCACATGGTCAGTTTCCTGGCTGCAGACAGGAGTCACACCTGTTAGGCCAGTGTCAGACCAGTCACACATAAGGCAACACACGCACACTGGCAGCAGGTTGTTTTTAATGCACAGTTGCTTTCTGCTTGTGTAGTTGCCACACATACTCTCTCTCTCCAGGACACTCACACAGGACAAAGAGAGAGACATTGACAGACACAAATATCTCGTGCAGTACAGTGCAGTGAGGTGGTCACCAGGACGAGCATTTCCTCTGGGATCGCTCCACTTGTCAGCCAGCTGCTTGTGCTGTCTGAGGGCCTGCTGCGTTGCTTGTCGGCCTACTTGTCGAGGCGATAGGACGTCACATTCTCTATTCTCATGGCAACAGCAGTGGATCAGGTGACTTTTAGTGACAAGATAGGTGTTGACATTTGCATTGTCCTACTGTATGTTATTTTATATATATATATATATATATGTATATATTGTCTTTGCCTTATTTGTAATTCATAGTGTTTATCAAGCTGCCGCCCAGCCTGTGTGGTCATATAGTAGTAGCATACAGAAGTAGTGTGGATATCACTGACTTGTCTTGTAATGCCATTTGACCTCTTTGGGGCCATGTCTTGGCTGCCATCAAAAAGCTCTGATGGAGAGTGTTGTAAATGTTATACAGAACATTATTTTCTACATTTGAATTATTTCACGGTATATTCCTTTTTAAACACCCTGATGCTTGAAAACATGTTTGTGTGTATTTTCAGGGCAACATGAAAGCAATTATAGTACGCAAAGGGGGCATCTTTGTTGCCGCACGTCTCCTTTGATTGAGGATGTCGCCCTCTGAAGTGGACTGGAACTCTGATGTCGGTGCCAGAGTCGAGAGTTACGCAGCCTATTTCATGCTTTATTACAGAGTAGATAAAAAGAGACGCTTGTTTTTGCTGTCTGGGCTTTTGTCTGGGCCTCACTGTCTCATCCCTTTCTAATGCCTTCCTTTTGACAGAACTGCCTGCTAGATTATTATAATCTAAAAACCCAAGGATGAACTCCCAATAAGTTTGTGATCTTTGTACCTGTTAACTGTTTCACTGGCAAAATAATTCACTCTACAAAGCCCAAACAAGTGCAGCTATGTTTTACACCATAAAACATTATGACATATCAGCAGCATTAATATTAGCACTGACATTAAAATATCTGGGAGAAGTAGAGACTGTTGACAGAGTCATGTTTCTTAAGTACTAGTTGTGCTTCCGATATTTAATGTAAGTGTGTGTCCATGTGCATATCTGTGTGAGTAGGTGTCGTGGTTTGGTTTGGACTAAAATAAATGTGTGTTTTTGTCCTCCTTCCTCTGTCTATGCCACTGACTGCAGTTTGTGTCACTCTAATCCCTGTTATTAATCCATGTTGAGTCGCTTTGAGTCATTCAGGCTGGTGAGGATTATTGTGGACTCGTATGACAGGCCACAGTTTTTTATTTACTTCTCTACACTGATCACCGGAGGATAATTGAATGCGGCCTTGTTTGCATGTATGTGTACGTGTGATGGATGTGAGGGTTAACTGAATACATTCAAATGTCTTTCACTAGTCCATCGACATCTTTAATGTACTTCTTAAACAATTAGTGGATGAAAGTAGAGAAAGAATTTGCTTGTTTCTGAGCCTTCTATGTCAGGAAGCTACACATCTGTGTGTGACAGCTGGGAGAGTGCTTATTCCCAAGGCAAGGCCAGGGGTGTTTTTCATTGGCTGAAACAATTACACACACAAGAGGAACCGAAAAGCGCTCGACTCAAACAGGCTTTCCCCGGGGTTGGTGCTGAGGGGTATCGATTATGCCATAAAAACAAGGCTTACACATGCAAGGACTGTTATTTCCAATGCCAATTAAAAAATATATACCATAACATAACGGATTAGAAAAGTAAAAAATGACTACAGCAGCCTGAAAATAATGCATCTAACAGTAAGAGAGAAATTCAAAAAAATAGAATGAGAATGGGCATTAAGGAGAGGACACAAAAAAGGGGGAAATGTTGATTATAGAAGAGAGAATAAGGAGAGATATGAATACCTCAGAGAGTAAAAGTGTGAGGTTGTAAATTAGAGAGGAGGAACAGCAGTATGTCCTGGAGGAGGAATACTGCTGTACAAAAGTGAAGTCGTTCATCATCTATAACCTTGCCAGGACACAGGCAGACTCCCAGAAATCTGATGTAAACAGAAAGAGACAACAACGACACAACCGTCTCAAAGGGCTGGTTGATAAACACTGTTCCAACCCCCAAGCAGCCCAGTCAAACCTGGAAAAAGCCATGTTTCTGTGTACCAGTTGGAGCCAGAGATAAGTAGAGGGCTCATATAGCATAAAAAGATTTCTGCAGATTTATGTGGCTCTGGCACAGCAAAGTATTGATCCCTTTCTCCTATCTGAGAGAGACAAAGGAGAGTGGAGGCTACTGCAAACCTCAGAATGGTTTACTTACATTTTATATTTGGGGTTGTGCTCATTTCCAGAGGGACTTACAGTAACTGGAGGATAGGCGATTACTAGAATTACTGTTCGAGGGGGAAGCAACAGAGGGTCAAGTGTGCAATGGCAGGAGCAGAACTGTAGAAAGTAGAACATTTGAGAAAATATTGTGTTGTATTATCCTTAATAACAGGACATTGTATCTGGAAATATTTATTGCTGTTGAGTTTTTAAAGTGTAATTTGAGTAACACAAACAAACTCTATTGTATCTGGTATCTGGGTGGCTCAGCAGCCGATATCAGTGTAAAATGATTGTTTTAACTCTAAAAGAGTTAGCTAAAAGTTAAAGCCCTCCCTAGATGGCAGTTATCCAATTATAACACAACAGTTGGCTCGCCAGGCTTGTCGGTGTGTAAGATGACACATTGCATCTTAAGGGTTTGGAGGGTGGCTTCCCCCCCACAGTCTTTTCCAAAACCAAAAACGTATTAAAAAGAATTAAAAAGCTCCAGCATAAGCTGCAAACGTTAATAAGTTTACTGCAGCAGCCTAACCATGCGTTACTTCCAACGCTAATGAGCATTTCATTAGCTAAATTGTGGGGTTACAGTTACATTAAAAAAAGCCCTGTGCACAATAGCACTTCTATAGTGTTCCCTCCACTGTGTGGGAGCTGGTTCTGGTCAGAGGTTGGGATAACGCAGAGGCAGAGGCGGCGTTTCCAACCAACTAGCGTTAGCTTAAGCAAGCTAACTTAGAGCTGATCAAATCTGCTAGCTACAGTTTTTCATTTCTGACAGCAAAAGAAACCAGAAGCCTGTTTTTGTTTGCCACTGACTGAAATTTTGAACCTATTGTTTCCAAAATCTCCAATGTCCAACAGCAGGAACAACAGCAAAGTAACAAATAGAGCCATTGATCACACGTGGAGAGCTGCAGGTCATGGGCTGCAGCTTTGCCTAATAGAGGCACTACATTAACTGGTGGCGAGTTTTGACAGATCCAATTAGAATGAGCTCCATACCTCTGCCACTGCCCTGCCCTCCAAACAACACCCGAGCACAAGCAAGCGATGGTAGCATGGCATCCACACCACTCTGGCTCATCCGTGGTCTCACTAATCTCTTCGGTCTTCCTTTGATGCATCATAAGTAAATGCAACAGCAATAAGCTACATTGTTTAAGCCTCCATATTTGTTTCTGTTGTTTTTCTTGGCTTTGGATATTCTCATAAAACTAATCATACGTTGCCGTGTATTACTAGAAAACGCATGTTAAAACGCTGAATACTTTTCATGCTGCCACCACACACCCTTTTTTCCCCGCATCCCTCAAAATGTCTATTCCTGTCTGTGGTAAAGCTGCTTTTCTCTCGTCTATCCACAAATGTCCAAATGATAGGTTTTGTGTCTAAGGAGAAAAGGGAGTCATGCTTCACAAGACGGAGCACAGCAAAACATCTGACTCCTGCCAAGGAGAGGAAACAAAGCGGACTCATTTTTGCTAAATCTATTCTTTTGTCCACATCTGAGGCCTGCTTTCTTTGTGTACCCTTCACTCTTCCTCCAGCCGCAGTCCTCCCTCTCAATTATTCCTGAGAAACAACGTACATGTCAGTCTTTTCCTTTCAATAGCTAATGGTCTATCTATCTCCCTCTGCCCAACAGTCAAGCCAATTAACTTGATCAAGCTGTTGAAAGTCATTTTCGGTCGCAGCGGGAGGGCAGTGCCAGAATGACAGCGTTGACTCACTATATCCATTGTTAAGAGAGGAACAACACTGAGTGAACCAAGGTAAATTAGCTGGAATGGATCCAGAAGTAATTTCATATCTGGACCATTCAATTATGTTTTTGTGTGCATCATTTCCCTGTTATTTCTACTCTATCAAACAATGTGTGTGTGCACATGTACTGTATGTGTTCTTTTGCAGTCATACTGAGCCGTGGTTAGGCTGTGGCATGAATCAATATGTGTCGTCTTGTCAGTGTGAATACTAGAGGAAAACACATCCGGCCGTGAGAAATTATATTTTCAGTCTTTAGCGAGGCCTTGACGCTTGATGTGATATGTGTAGAGGACAATTTGTCTATTTTCAGGTGTCATGCCGTACCTGTAATCTTTACATTTTGTTGCCTGTAGAAATGGATCAACGTCTCTGGAAAATGCTTTTCACGCTTCAGTCTTTAAGGCAGCCAGCACCTGCTGCTGAACAGCTTTTCTTTGACTTTCTCAAAAGGAAACCTCAGAGAAAATATAATCTCTGTCGCAAGTGCATTGAAAGATGTTGAGTTGTCCAAATACTGTTGAACGAGAATTGTGTGTGAATGAATTTTCTTTTCTTTTTTTGCTGATGTGAGCTATCAAGCCCTTCATGCAGACCTTTGATGTAGCTTTCCATTGTCTTGCGAAGCTGCAGGAAATTGAAAGGGAAGATAAGGGGAGTGTAGTGAAGGGGAGAAGAGGTAGAGGATGGGAGTGACGTGCAGCACGTAAGGGTTTTCTGGGACATGGCACACGGAAATGAACTAGCCTTGCATGACCTGCATACAGGAGCTTGCTTGCAAAGTGTGAGGATATACAGGGCAGAGGAGCAAGAACAGTTGTTTTAGAAAACACAAGACATCAAATAAGTGATTTTTTATTTGCTAAAAAGACTAAGGGCACAAATCCAAGTTTAATATTTCTGCAGCATCCTTCCAAGCCCACGCCGCCTCTCACCACTGCATCCAAAGCTCTATTCTAATTCAGAGAAAACACTGAACCTTTGGAGAATTACACAAAACACACTCGCTCAGCCTTAAAAGAGCATTTGTCCCCTGAGTGTTAAAAGAATAAAGTTTTAATGGAACCGGTGACTTGAAGAAGGGTGAGATGCTTTCTCCTGCACCCTGTAAGTGCTTTCTCCGTGTCTGTCAATGAACACACACTTGCCCATATTTCCTATTTCTTTCCGTGCTGATAAATTATAATGACAGTGCGAACAGGCTGTTTTTAGGTTTGGGGAGTACAAAGTGGTTTTAGGAAAGGTTAATACGTCCATTTGTGATCTTTTGTGAGTCCTGGAAAGTGGAATTAGCATTTGATTTCAACATGGCTGTTGCTTATTTCTGTGAATATATTTGAATATTTCAATCATTCAAGACATGATTAATAGAAGTTTACTTGTCCATTACAGGCTGTAGATAATGAAAATTACAAGTCGCACTGTGTTTCTCCTGTTGTTACAGGTAATATATTTCATTAGCCTATTTTTCAACTGGATGAGATGTAGTTTCTGTCCTAATAAATATTACTGCTTCTCCTGAAAACAAGCTTTTAATCACCACATATATGGGTCTTTATAGTAAGCAGGCTAATCACTACCAAAATTGTAGCAATTTCATTTGAATTCATGTAGCTGAGCTTTTCCCTCGTGAGTCTCGGTTGTTTAAACGGAGAACAAGAGGGAGATGAATACAGAGGACAATGACAGCAGTCCGTTCTATCAGAATGACAGATAAGCAATGAAGGAGTGCTGTTCACCCCCTCCCTTTACTAATGTGTTCAGGTAGTGTGGAGAAAGAGGTGGGAAATGTGATGTGCAACGTGGCAGGTCAGACACGGGAAAGTGGGTTTGCTCTGGCGGGAAATGGCTATTTACGTAGCTGAAAATGGAGTGGGCCTTTCTGACATTTTCATAGCCCTGCAGGCAAAAGTAACCTTCAGCAGAAAACAGAACGATTAGAGAAACAGGAGGGGGAGATGGAAGGGGAGAGGCAGAGCGAGAGGTGGGGCAGAAAGCGGGAGAAGTGATTGCATGGGAGTTAAAAATGATTGGAAACTGAGTTCGGGAGAAGGGACGGGGAGGGGGGAATAAAGATGGACAGAAATAGACAAAATTATTTGGAGGTCATACAGAGGTGTGAAAGGAGAATTACTGCCTTACAAAGATTGACAGGTAGCAATTCAAGAAAATAAAGGGAATATTGGAGGATAATAGACAACAACAACAACATACTTACATCTAATCTACAAGAATAAAGTTTAACAAACAATATATTTCAGCCCTTTCCTAACAGCTTTACACCTTGTTGCAGTTCGTAAGCGCTGCTATCAAACCATGCAAATCACTCAGCCTTGAAACGTCTGTACTGATGTGACATGACGGAGAAATTATGCATGTATGAATTATAATGGCCACGTACAACAATATTTCAGTCTTCAATAAATTTGACATGATAATGTGCACCATGAAGTCTCCTCTTCCCTATTATTCTCTTGTGTGAGTGAACAACTGTCTACAACCAGGTATTTCCATCAGTTTCTTGTGTCACACTGCATTACGTCCATTTTCAATCACAGGTGCAGTCGAGGTTTGCTTATTTCTGGGGCACTAAAAATGAAGAAAGCCAATAAAACCATGTCAGAAAGAAGATTTTTAGCTGTGGTCTTAAACAAAATAAGAACAGTTTAGAAGGATAGATTGTGTTGAATGGTATTCCATAAACTAAAGTAATAATTGATATGTTGATATGTATGGTGATAAAAGATTTCATGGCAATCCATCTAGTAGTTGTTTAAATATTTGGACCAAAGTGATGGAGCAGCTCCAGAACCAAAAAGCAGGATAACTACAGGCAATTTAGAGTTTCCACTTCATAGGACCTGCATGTCTTCAGACTGTGGGAGAAAATCCAAGCCCAAACCAATGTAAGCATGGCAAGAAAGCAAAACACCAAAACGGGACATCAGAGCAAAAACATTATAACTGTGTAAAATGTTTTGAATTGCAATTATAGACAGCCTGAGGGAGCACTCTGCATGTTTTATAGGCGTTCTATCTCCCACACCTTTCCTCTCCTGATATAATTGTGCGAATCACCTAGTTTCCTGATGAAAATGTTACTACGTTGCTGAAAGAGCTTATCAGGTAATCGTCAGACAGACAGAATTCAAGAGATACTATGGGAGAAAATATAAATGATTTCCATGTTGCTGTGTAGGAAAGGAACACTGATTATATCAGTATGCAGCTAAGAGGCCTTGATTAGGAGCAGCCTCATTTCCTACAAATGACTCCTTTGCTGAGCCGTGAGGAGTACTAGAATATATAATCTTTCTTGAATGCACCGTCTTTCTTTCGTAGCATAACAATGTCACCATAATGAGAAACTTACATGTATTCAACCTATTTATGCATTGTTCTTCCTATAAATCTGTCCCTCTGTCTCTGTCGTGTAATTAAATGAGGCTTCAGGTTCATGAGCTATGACTGTTTCATTACTTTTGAATAGGCCAAGATGTGCTAATATGGCTGACAATGAGATATCAATGCAGCCACTTTTGCTCGAGTCTTTATTAATTTTATTCTACCATTCACTGCATGCCTCTCATTCAGTATCCTCCCAAGGCTATACAGGGATAGAACATAATTTTACATGATGATCATTTGGTGATTCACTCACTCCTGTTGAGGCCCAGCTTTGGTTTATTTAAAGCCCTTTAACCAGGAGCACTGGTTTAAGTTAGTTACGATTGGCTCCGGCGCATGCTATTATGATGGTCCCTAGTGCATGCTAGTTACTAGTTTTGTGTGTGTGTGTGTACATATGTATATATATATATATATATATATAATATGTACAGTTGAATTTGTTATTTAGGCTTTTGTACAGGATTGAAAATGTATCATATCATTTTGTTATAGATTGCTACTAGTTTATGAAAAGGTTTTGCCTTTTTGAGGCCATATATAGCAAATGGCACCAGACCGTCGTGTATTTGCGACTCTTAAGGGCCTGTTGTTGGAGGGCCCACTCTCTCCATGGAGCCCCCAGAACTGACTTCACTGTCTATGTTTAGGAAATATCAAGACTGTTTCCTGTCTTATTCAACCAAATAAACATGTACCATCTTGTTGAAATCAGAATACATGTATATCATTATCAATGATGGATGAGATGAAAAATACAAGCATTTGATGGTATATTGTTCCACATTGACTTTGATTAATCCTGTTGAGACCCGGTAGGTAATCATCTATAATGTAGGCTCAAGAGTAAAAAATTCTCAGTCTCTACAAAGTGAAGTGCTTTCCTGGATTTTCATGAATGTACACTGTCAAAATCCCGAAGATGAGAGCTGCATTTAAACTGCTATTCTTTCAGACTTTGTACAATTAACTATTTTTAGCTGTTGCACATAGAAATATTTCACATAAGCTATACATGCCAGAGGGTGAGGTTCATGGTATACTCACAGTGGTTCAACTCAGCAGCAGGCTCCTCTTTGCAAAAGGGGTGGGAATAGGCATTTCTACTTATTATTATGTCTAGCTTTTGCTTCATCCCTATGGAATAAGAATCTGATAGTGTGCAGTGGTTGTGTGAGACCTGCGAGGCTTTGTTCCTCTGCTGGTGCTGTGTCTTCCTCACTGGGGAAAATGCCATGAAAGTCAACAGCAGCACTGGGAGGTTAATTGCTAAGTTATAAATCACACAAGACCGTTAGGCTAGAGGTGCTGTTAGCATATGGCTGCAGTTACTCAGGTTATAGGCAAAAGTCTCTGCAGCACCTTGAGTTTGTAATTTAATACCATAATATTAATATCCCAGTGACATTTCATATTCCAGGTGAACCATACGTGATCACGAAACAAATACTTTGAGTAATTTCAATCACAATGGGACCCTTGTGTGATGTGTTTTGTAGTGTGCATACTAATCCAATCAGTGCACACTCTTGATTAAAGATATTTAATCAAGTGTCTTCAACTGCACCCATTCCAAAACATTGAGGAGTTTAAGAATGGTGCTTATTACAAATTCATCATGTGATATTTCAGAAATATTGAAAGTAACTGTAAATATTTCTTCTTCGTGAAAAAACCTTGAGATTAAAACAGACAGAAGGTTTTACCTGTACATACTGTCAAGAAAATGTGAAGCTCTTTGTACTAAAACCACCACTAACGAGCAATAACTGATACTACAGTACTACATTCTTGTCCTATAATTATAAATATTGGGTGGTATGTTGCCCAGCGGCTAATAACAAATGACACCATGTTTACCAGGTGTATTTCCCACTCACAAGGGCCACTAAGGCAAGTTTTTCTTCAAAGATCTTTTACCCACAAAATCAATTGAATAAGGAAAATGTTGGCTAATACACTACCTTGAAATTAGGTTTTCATTTATAAAAAAATTGAACATTCAACTCTGAACATCAAATAAATAAAATGTGAAAATGAAAATAAAAATTGCTCTGATTGACCAATATGTGACATTTAATGAATTGCCAGCAGTGGCCTAATATATCTTCCATCAGCATAACTGACAATATGTAGATTTATCCATTTTTATTAGTCTGCACTGTCATATCAAAGCAACAGCTTCCCCCCTCCCCATACCCCTCTCCATCTTTAACAGTGATTCTCCATTTGATAACTGTCAGTCACATATGAATCTGTCCCACTGCAGCCATCTAGAAAATTGATTGAGTCTGGATGGACACCCCAAGTCTGACTGACAGCATCTGCGGTGCAGATTATCAAGCAGTTTCTCTTCCAGGAAGTCAATAAATGTCAGAGACTACGGTAACCCTGTCTTCTCCACTGAAACTTGTTTGTTTTTAATGTATCTTTGCCTTTTATCCACTTATCTAAGTCAGTGTGCTGCCTTCTCATTTGTACCAGCCTTTATGTTGCCTTTAGTGCCCCAATGGCCAGCTAACATAATTAGCTCTATGGTAATTCCAGTGGGCCGTTCCAGATTAAACCAACGCCAAGGGCAAGTGACCATGAACGGGGCAGCAGCGTGCCCCTACTCTGGAGAAAGAGCGCAAGTAAAATGTAACTCATGTTGCAGTTCGTTATGGGATTTAAGTGGCCTCCCATTTCTTTTTTGCAGGGGCATATTAAATCCATGACTTCTTTTCAAGGGAGCTCGTTTTCATTACAATGCAGCAGCCAGGTATACAACGGTCACACAGAAGTGGCACTTTATACAAAACCATGAAATATCACTATTGAGAAGCTACAGGACTAAATGTGTAAAAAACAAATGCTCCTAGAGAGTCTGTGAAAGCAAGAGCAAGTCATTATGAAGAGTACAAATCCACCCTTAAACACTGTAAAAAAAAAATAAAAAAATAAAAAGAAGCACATAACACAACGTGAAATGATCCCACAGTGAACTTTTAGCTTTAAGATGCATGTATTAATAAAAGGAGCTCTACAGCAGGAGGTTGCTCATATTTCTTTTATACCAAAACATTCTCTTTTACTGATGATGCAGTGTAAATCTGCAGACTTTATATAATCACACATGCATTTGCAGCCTTTTTAGAGCTTCATGTCTTGTGAATGTGTGTAAAAAAGGAAATTTTGCATCTAAACGGAGGTGAGTTTCCATGCATTCATCTCTTGTCAGCCACCTTTTTAACCTAACATTTCCATATTCCATTTTTCTTCCTCATACATGCCACTTTGGCGGCACTCACGCTGAAGTTAATCAGCTGCATGAAGTGCCATTGTTCCTTCACCCAGCCATCTTTTGTTTTTGCTCGTTTCCAACTGTACTCACTCTGGTCCATCAAAGGCTGCATTTAAAGATGGGTTTTAAAGTTCACGTTGGATGGACACAGCTTGCCACTTTGGTTGCTGTGGAAACCAGGTTGACGCATGGACAAGTTGTTCAGAACAGTGGGAGTGGGAGTTTGAGAGGTTATAAAGGCCTGTCAAGATTTATGGATTTTACTGTACAGTTCTACAGACCTAGTGGAGATTTATCCACCTGTAGGGGAAAGAATATACATTCACATGCAGATACAGAACCCACAAGAAGTCCAGACAAAGGCAAGATATCAGTCTACCCTTTGTTGGTTTAGAGAAGAGAATTATTTACCTTTTTATTCTGATATAAAAATTAATGGCAGGACTTGATGATAATATACATAATTTAAGTTAATAAAAAGGACTTTGAAGCAATAGTTTGACATTTTCAGACACTTTGTTTGCCGAGAGTTAGATGAGAAGATTGATACCCCTCTACACAGGAGTAGGTTAACTTAGCTTAGCACAAAGACTGGATACAGCTAGCTTGGCTCAGTGCTCAGCACCTCTAAAGCTCACTAATTAACACGTTATATCTGGATGGTTTAATCTGTACAAAAAAACTAAGTGTAAAAGTAACATCTCGCTGGATGGGTAATGACTATTTCTTGACCCAGAGCAGTTGCCAGGCAGTCAGCAGAGACTCCAGTCCGATAAATAACATGGCTAATTGTTGGTTTTGCACTTAATTTTTTGTACGAATTAAATTAACTAGATATAATGTGTTGCTTAGTGGTCTTTTTAAGACTTCTCCTTTAAATTAGAGGTCGTTGTCTTATGAAGACCACTGGGCAAAGGTCACAGTTTACCCACCTCTTTATTTACCACTATAGGCAGGCTATAATCAGCACTGTCAGCACTGAAAGGGCAAACTGCACCACCACTGTGGTCTGGAACCTTATGAGGCAGGTGCATGCTGGTTTGATGAGGTGCAGGGTTTGGACAGTGACCAGTCAGATACCTCTTAAGGCTCTGACTCTGGCTTACATCCTGCCCTTTAGCCATTACTACGGCCTCTGTATGCAGGCGAAGTTGACTAGTACTGGAGCTTGGGAAACTAAATCGATAGTCAAATGAGAGAAAGGAGCCATGCATCTGGTACGTTTTATTCTTCAAAGGCTAAACACCACCATACAAAGGATAAAGAAATCTACATTAATGGACTGAAGACTTTAAAGTCGTCTTGGTCAGGGGTGTTAATGGCTGCGGTTAGTGTGGAGAGACGATGGTGTTGTGTTTCATTCACTGTGGTCCCCATGTTCTTGACTGTGGGTTATTTTTATGATCTCTGCTTGTTTGAATGCCAGCAAATTTGCATGAAGAAGGACATATCTAGTGCTCATAAGTAGGAGAGCCAAGAGTATCCATCACCTCACTGGTGACAACCTGTTCTTTGCATTTCCGTCATTAGTCACGGCTCTCTAAAGGGGTCCATCACACTATTATCAGGGCAATTGGCCTTTCTGTTAATCATGTCAGATTAAAATCAGTATGCAAGGCAATAAGAAAAAAATATTTTATGGATCAAATGAACTATAAAAAGGCCCTAAAACTGCCAAGTATTTAAATCACTTCATCAGCAAACTCAGCATAAACAATGTTTTTCTTGGATGACAAGAACAAGACTGGCACTGAGGGATGTTTATTGTTCCAGCAGTAACTATTCTGGAGTGTGGGAAACTGTTTCAAGTCTGCAAGCATAAACACCTGCCTGAGCAAACTACAGACTGTCTGTCACTTTACATTTCACCAGTACCAGTTGCTAACCCTAACCCTCACGCTGCCAATAATTATTAGCAGTCTGTGAGTCGCAGCTACATGAATGTCCATTAAGAAGCACAATTAATCAGTGGATTGAGTTGTATTGTCATATGGAAGTTAATTAACATTCACTAAATCCCCATTGCTCAGTTTGTTTAGCCTCTCATTTGTGATGGCAAATATAAGTGAAGCCATACTACATTAAAATGACTTGTACACAAAACAAAAATCCATATAACGGCATGTTTGGGGAGAGAGAGAGAGATAGACTTGTGGATTATAAAGAAACAGTTGTGTCACGTTGAAAATCCTTTTAAGGTTAAGAAAAGGTCATAATATCGACTATGTCATTGTTAATTACAGCCAAGAACAATATAGATCCGTGATGAGTTGCACCAGCGAGTCAGTGAACTGACCAGAGTCAAGCAGCACTCGTAAAAAGAGCGAAGACACGTCCATGTTTTTCAAAATAAAACAACTTGATTTATGACTCCTGGGTTATAAAGTAAATTAGAAAATGAAATAAGCCCATAGTATATCATATAAATGTTGACATATGTTGTAAATGTTTTTTTTTAAAACGTCCTTAAAGCAAATATAGAAGAGAAAAGTTAAAGCGCTCTGAAAGTATTTTCTACATCAAACAATTCCAAATTCTTTTACGCCTTTATTGTTAATAGACACATCCGGCCTGAGTTTGGGTAACCGTGTCTGACTTGATAAAACCGCTGCACTGGACAGCTCTGCTTTTTTGCGTTGGCAGCCAGTCAGTAGCCTACCAATCGGGCACCACTGTTGCTGGGCACGGACGAGCATTGGGAAAGTCGGAAACGGAACGGGACCGGTAAGATAAAGCGCATTCCTATCTGACCGTATTTTCACACGTGCGGAAGAGTGCTGTCTCTGCAAAAGTTTTGATGTGGCTTTAATTGATCTTGATTCGATAGTTTCAGGTGTGCAGTTTTTTTCTGGCTTCTGAAAGACTGCAGTAAATTAAACATGCGGTGTTGTAAAGTTTTATTTCGCTCCGCGCTTTCGTTTGATTGGTGCATTCACTGCGCGTGTGGTGTCGATAAAGACTACGGATATTAGAGGTTATTGTGCGTAATTGTGCATCAGCAGCACCAGACGTCTAATCCCCCTTCTCCACACTTGTCCCGTTGGAAAAATACTTAAACTAAACTGTTTTTTTTTTTGTTTCATTTTTGACAGATGAACAAAGCTATTGTAAAACTAATATAACCAGTTAATAAATAAATGAATTATAATCAAACCACAAAGTATGCGACAGAAGAAGATCACCATACATCATTTAAGCGGGGATGCTACATCAGTGAGACATACATTTAGGGATTTTTTTAGACCTCGTTTGTATATTACAAACCAAATATCCTAAAACAACAATTTAATTTACTCATACTTACAGTCCGTTGCTGTAAGTGGCAGCATTTGCTTCACTCATGTTCTCCACCCTCCTCTGTACCCAACATTATGTCCCTTTCCTGACTTATGAGCTTACTTAATAGTATTTTTCACTGGAAATTGTCAACAACTTCCTCTCCTGGTGCACTTTCTGCTCTGCAGGCTATTGATATTACATTTTGTGCAATTATAGCCAATAAAATATTTGCTGTGCTCTGAAGGGAAATCACTTTAATAACTCTCCGTAAAGTTTATATCTTTGCATTGATAACCTTTGTAAAATGTTTCTATAACACTGTGTCCTGTTACAGCTTCACGTCCTGCTGATGGGCATAACGCTGCATATTATAACTGACTGCACGTTCATGGTTCGTTGCCTTTTGAAGTGGGGAAAATGTTTTTCCCTTTGCATGCAAGATCCTGGGACATGCAGGATGTGTTTTCATGAGCATTAATTCTACACACAATCACGCTGAATCAGATATGGTCTACTGGGACCAATCATGTCTTCTGCTCAGTAAGGAATTCCTCAAGTTTGACATGTCTATTTCATCAGCGTTGGCATTGCTCTGATAAAAACCCTCAACAAAGCAACAACCAGTAAAGTACATTTTGTTGCGGCAGAGAAGGGTATGTTGGTGTACAGATGTTGGAGTCAGTCCGTCTTCCTAAAGCGAGCATCATCACAATGGGGCGTGTGTCACTTCATTATATTCTATTTCTACTAAATGCTGCGTTTGCTGCAATCTTGGTGCTCAGTAGGTGTTGTAACAAGTAAGAGGTCTGATAAATCAAGTGCAATATCACAGGGTTGATTTAGGGAAATTGACACAGTGCGGCTGCTCTGTGCAGACTTTATTTATGGACAGCACCTTTAGAGCTGGCTTCCCCCGCTGAATGGCCCTCGCTGGTAAATGCTGCAATGTGTCTTGCTGTTATGATAAAGTGTGCACTAAGTTTATCACAGTTGTTTGTGTTTTACTGTTTTCTTTAAATATTTTACTAGAGGTAGTTTGGCTTTTTAGAGTGTTTACCTAGACTAGAGGAGACAGAGCGAGAAGAGATGGTGGTCAGTGGTACACATGTTCGTCATGAGCCGTTTGGTACGAGACTTTTGGTTTCAGGAATACAATTCAGTAATTACAGTGTGGACATGCATAACATACATTTAAAAGTGCACATTCCACTTGGAAAGCTTTGGCATTGTGTCGGTTGTTGGCTGTCACCTAAAACCATACTAGTTAGCCATGCTACATCATTATGGTGAACACAAATGAGAAGGCAAAGATGGAGAAACTTCCCTTTTCCTTTAGATCTCCTGGAAGTTTGGAAGTTTCATGGTTTTCGTCAGTAACAACACAGAGTAGTTGTTCAGATGAAAACAATATTTTTTACATTCTCCGACAGAGGAGGAAGTGCTTTTGTCTCTCTGTTACCTCACATGTGCACGTGTCAGATACACTATAAAATATCATTCAGGAATTTAGTGAAATCAACTAATCTTGTATCATTAATTAAATGTTAATATATGCTTTATTAATTTCACGTTAATTCAACTTAAAAATATCGATTAGTTCAGGAGTTCAGTGGAGGTATACGTTGAATTTGTGACGCTCTGCTTTCCTGTAACAGCATGACTTATGGCAAATGAGCCAGTTTAAAGTTGAAGTTTTTAAAAATAAATGGAAATACATGTTTTTGTAATTTCCTTGCTATAAAGTAAACATATGGAACTGTTAAAACTCCAAACCACTGTACAAACTGAGTTTTGAATGCTTTTACACTCTGAGGAGATGAAGGAGGTGTGTGTGTGTGTGTGTGTGTGTGTGTGTTTTGAGAATATTTCCTAGTTAATTGTTTCATGTTGGCATCGCTGATACCAAGTGGCAAGAGACAAACAGCCTGTCTGACATTATGTGTTGTTAGAGTTGGATACTCGTGTTAACTTCCACTTCAGGAAACTGGTGGAGAAACATGCCCTGGAAAAATGCATTAAAGTGGCTTCATGCACCGTGCAGTGCTCAACGCTGAAGACACTAATTCACCTCAGTGTCATTTGACAGAAAGTATTAATATTAGATGTGAAAGGGGTCACTCCGGGGCTGCACTCCACATTCTGTCCACTTGGGGAATTGGAAGGATTAGTTCTTTTTTGGAGATGCTTGTCTGAGATCGTTAGTGTGATTTTGTAGAGAAGATGGTGTGCATCTATAAATGAAAGGGGAAATGTAAACATTAACTCAAGCCTTTACTTAGTCAGGTTAGTAGAGACAACGAACAAAAAGGAGTGCAGAGAGAAAGAGGTGACATATAATTAAGGATGGAAGTGAGTGTAAACTGTTCCCCGACAGGTCTTCACAGATGTGGTTTACAGTGACATCGTCATTATGACCACGATGGTCTCTTGACAAGAGCTCATCAGGGCCTGCAGCCTTTCCCCCATCTCCCACTGGTCGCTCGGGCACCGGCCTATGTATGCACACAAATGAATATGTATCCTAAGCATGTTGCCGTGCTCACTGCCGCAGTTGGTCAGGACTTTCTTGGTAAATATATGCATGAGCAAGGCATCTCATTCAAGCACATTTCACTGCTATGTATGTTCAAATCTTTAAAAAAATAAAATAAAATGATGCCACTCGCTCTTATATTTCTGCCTCTCACATTATAATTTTCTCTGTGATTTTGCTCATCTGATGTTCAAGAGACCTCTCGCTATTTAGCTTTGACTTTTGATCCTCCTCCTTGCTGCTTTTACCTGTGTTATCATCACCTGCTGAGCCAAGGTGACCAACCCACTCACACTGAGCAACACAAACGGCTGGAGCCCACAAGGCCCAAGACTGAATTGATACACTTTTGGATTTGTTGACCTGTCTCTCTTTCTCTCTCTCTCTCTCTGTTACGATTGCTACCCTTGATTTCGTCCTACGCTGAAAACGATCAGAGAAGCACAGTGACCTTCAGTTGGATTCTATGAAAAGTTTTGTGCTAAAACTGTGACGTACTCGCTGGTCGCTTCACTCATTGCCAGTACAAACATGCAGTTAATTCCCAATTAGCTGAGGGAAGCTTGGCACTGGAGGACATCACTCTCCTGTCATGGCCAGGCAGAGCAGCGCTGTCCTATTAAAAGCTGCCATAGCTGATGGTTGTTAATGTTGTTTAAATTAAACTCTTGCGTTTAACAGAATAACACAATATTCTACATCAAAAACTGCAACCAGTTGTCTATAGAGCTTTATTTAGTTAAACATGTCTTTTGGGAGAAACTCAAGCGCCAGAAAATTCCCACACTTCATATTTAATCAGATGTTGTGTCACAAATTACTTTAACAAGCAAGCTTGATGAATAATAAATTGTTATGCCACAGGGGTTGGGTGAGGTGGTACAGGGCAAGTAACAACCTGTGCAGATCTTTATATGGTAAAATGAAAAGTGAAGATCTGTATAAAAAGACATAAACACTGATACTTCTAACCACGTCTCTCTCCCTGAAGGAGCGACGGTGGTGCCCTTCCACCCCTGAGCCTCTCTGCTTGATGGCCTGTGTGAGGCTGGAGGTTTCAGAGACAGAGTGGGGGTGGACTGGGTGCAGGTCAGTGTTTCTGACAGCTGCAGGGTATGCAGGCTGCCCTTTTTCCCGTTGCGAGCCCCCTCCCTGACTGGCAGACTGGCATGTCCGACCGGAGAAGCACAGCCTGGGGATAGACTCAGCAGAGGCTGCCTGCTCCTCAGAAGGGAGCTGGAGATGTGACCCTGGAGAGGCCGGGTTTAAGTTTCACTCCCCCCGCCCCCTGCCCCCCCCGCCCTTCCTCTCATCACACTATTTTCACCTCGACCTCCCTTTTAAGCCCTGTGCCCAAACAGGAGATGATCTGGCAGTGAGAAGTTAGAGCGGATCTGGTGTGTGTGTGTGTGGGGGGGGGCAGTAGAAGCCCACTGCTTCTACTGTTCTACTGACAGTAGAAGCAGTGGGCAGCGCTCACATTCAGTGTTTGCGTTAAGCTTTGTTTCATTTTGATTGGTTGTTATGAAATCATCATCCTCATTAACAGAAAGCTCAAGAAGTCTGCCATGAGCCGTAGATACATACACACTCTCACTCAAACGTGTAATGACTCACGCTGACAGTGGCCCCAGTGTTTGAGCTGCGCATTCATTTACACACGCACATGCGCACACACAGTGGTGCGTTTATGCTTTTGAGCTGCTGGTGAATGACGGTGCTTTGGAGTAAAACATTGGCTCTGTGTGTTCGGCCAGGTAAACCTCATCAATTACTCCGCAAAACAACAACAAACTCTAAATAGACCACTTGTGCAGGAAGGGTGGCAGCTAAAATCATTTGATCATCGACGCGCGGTTACAGATTGCTGTCATGAATATGCAGATGTTTGTGTGCAATACTGTGCATGTGTGTGGTATCTGGTATTGACTTCTTTTTTTTTAAACATTTATTTATGCAGGTATGGTTTTAACATGGCCTTTTTCAACAACGCCCTGCTTCAAATATACCCATTCATTCACTTACACACTCTCACACCTGGTAGCCGCCCAGCACAACCAGCGTCTGTCAGCTGGAGCCAGAGCTGTCGTGGGTGAATTGCAGTTCTCAAGGGCATAATAGTCATCAATATTGACAGAAGGGAAAGTGTTACACATTTGCTTTCTCTGTGTCAAGATTATTTATCGCTGAGAAGACTAAGTTCTCAGTCCTCATCACTTTCCAGGCGTTCCACAGCCAGGACTATCACAGCAATATTCATGTGAAAGGTTTTCTGAAAGAAAGTTTGAGGACACTTTTCAGGGCCTTTTAATGTGAAAAGGTCTGTAGTGAAAAATAATGCACTCGCTTTCGTTTGTTTGCTAAATCTGAATAAATGAAACGCATTAGTTTAAGTACAATATATTTAGCTAGCAGGGATTATTCTGAGGCTACATTTCAGAATAACCCTGCACTCTAACAGCTTTTGAATGATATTGTGCGTTTTTGCACAATTTGCCCTTATTTTGCTTAAGCTTTGGCCTACACATTATCTAGAATTTTTGCTGTAGAGAAGAGCAGTAGTTTAGTTGTTTTCTCCACAAGTCAATTATGATAAAGACTGCCACTGAGTTTATTGCTTCCAAGGATTATTTTCATAATCTAAATATGCTCCTACTCTCTTGTCCATTTCTACCTTCTGAAATAAAGCTTTGATCTCAGTGGAAATATATAGATGAAGCTTGGATTAGAAATAAACATTGTGATGTTCTGTATCATAAATGTTTGAGCGATTAACATGTTTTCAGAGGAAATACCAAGATTTGAAAAGTGGCCGAAGACAGCAGGCCGAAGACATTTTGCTGTCACTGCTGTCACCCAAATGTGAAATAGTAGCAAGTGATGAATATGTACCAGTAGCAGCCGTCAGGTAAGACTGGCTCCCCGCAGGTATTTGGATCTGCGACGTGTCGTCTATTTTACATTCAGCTACCAGGGGCTTGCGGTAAACTTGTAACTGTCTGTACCTGTGAGTCTTGTTGTTCCACAGTAACAATTCCCGTTCCAGTGTGTATTATTTCTGAATATTGCTGAAAGAAAAGAGCCCACATTTTTTTCCTCTATGTTAACAGCTCCCGTTCTCAAGTATTTGCTCTAAGAACATAATTAACAAGTTTGAAGAGCTTGTTGTTTTGCAGAAGTGCTTCGTACCTGTAAAGCGAATGTGTAATTATCTCAACAGTCACTTGTCTTGTACTTGACCGGAGTCTTCTTGACAACTTTGTTTTTATACACAGTGCTTCCACTAATATAACAGTGGCTGTGTGTGACGGTGAGAGACAGTGCTTCTGTGTCGCTGTGGAGTTGTCTGTCTGTGGCTTACATTCACGCGCCCGTCCTTTGGGAACACCATCTGTTTTATCTCCTGCACAGCGAACATGCATCTCTTCTGCCTCCCACAGCTCCAGATATCAGCTATCAGAGTCATTACAGCCCGCAGGAGGTGGTACCAGAGCTTCCTCCATCCCACCAAGCCACCAACCCCCACCTCCATCTCTCATTGATCAGGCTGGAAAGACATCTAATCCATGCTGATCACAGTAACTTCCACCGTCTGGAGGGCTGGATCTGAGGCACGCACTCTTGTTTTACTGTGTCTCTTATTGAACCATGCAGGCTGTGCGGAGAGGAGGCTGGATATTGATGGGTGCGGCTCAGGTCACCCCAGATAGCCTGATAGCGTCGGTGATGCTGAAGATGGGCCTGTGATGCCACCATTGACGTAGCAGCTGACTCAGAATTGCTGATATCATTCAGCTGCCTCTTTCATACGGGTCTGCCATCTCCTCACAATGAACTGGGGCTTAGCAAACCTATCAGTGGTGGGCTGGCCTTTGATTAAAAGTCAGATTATCACCCTCTTACCATATGTGGGCTAAAGAGCTCTAAGAAACTGAGCTTGTTTGTTCTTTACACAGTCTCAGTATGCTTTCGCAGATTTCAGTTTGTGTCATCTCTGTGTTTTCCTGCGGTGTCATCCTCTATCTTCCTCCTCTCTTTTACAGCTGAGTGTGTGTGGGTGATGTGCCTTTGCACTCAGCTTGGGGCCGCTTATCATCTGTGTCAAACTGGTGGGCTGAGAATGGGTGAAGAAAGCAAGACCAGGGCCCTGCTCTTCAAGATCCCACATTAACTCCACTTCCTCCAGTTTAAAATCCCTCTTAGCCCTGCAGCAGCAGCCGAGACATCAGCTCTTAACTCACACGGCTGACGCACACATCGACTCACTGATCCACTAAATCACTTCTGTTAACTGCATTGATTTACTGTGTCTTTCTCCATTTCTTACCTGTTTGGTGAGTCAGTGCTACAGTACATCCGGCATATCCTAAGTTGACTGGCAAAGTTAAGCCTGCTTCTACCAGTGATTCATTGCACTTATTTTTTTCACAGTTAAATTGAACTTTGCTAATTTCTTTTTGTTTGCCAGTCTAAGTTTCCAACAAATCTATACTTACTGAATGAGGCATGAAAAGCTGGACCCACAAAGAGCTCCACTCGAACTACATTAGTTAGTGGCTTGACTTTATCTCCACAGCTCAGTTCAGGCCATCACAAACTCGTACTGGCCAGACAGACTCTATAATTGAACCATATATTTTTGTGAGAGAAGAAGGGGCATCTTGCAGTGCTCTGCTCCTGGGAGTGTTTTTGCTGACAAAACGGGCTGGGTTAACAATCGTAACGACACTGCTGTCAAAGAGGGGGCAGAGCAAAAGATAAAGAGAGTGGAGGAACGGATGCACCTGCTCTCTAGAAGAGCCACACATAGCCATCACTTAGTTTGTTCAGCCAAACCTTGGGGAGATAGAAAGGACGAAGAGAAAGTGCAGATACTGACTTTGAAAGGCTCCCTGAAACACTAATATTGTATTAAAAAATGCTTTCTTAAAGCCCACCTCTGCTTCTCACTAATAACTGTCTGCTGCGCTGTCAGACGAAGCTTACTACAGCCACTCTGTCTAAAAGGATGTATTCTTTACGATAATGGACGTGATTTAGAAACCTTGAACCAGACTGGCTTTGAACAAAAACTTCTCATACAAATCTTAGATTGTTAGTGTATTGGATATCCTCTTAACAAATGTTAATGACATTTTTGCAGAATTAGGTTTTGTTTTGTAACATCTATATCTTTCCACAAACTATGTACTTTTTACTCCTAGCACAAGTTCCTTTTAGTTGGTACAGTTGATAGACGGACATACAGAATACCGAAAAAAGGAACCTGAGGGGAGTTTATTGTGTCTTAGTTCTCCCAGTGGTGTGAACAGGGTGGTACAGGATCTGCAGCCCAGTAACGCCTCAGTGACTCTGTTCTGAGAAACAAGGCAAGAATCCAAACAAGGCAAGCTTCTCTTTCAAAGCCAAATTGACAAAAGTCTGTAGGAAATCAATACCTAGATCACTGTAGTGAAAGAGAATACACTGGCTCTGGGCTCTGCTAATGTTTTTTGATGGCAAACTTAGAGATAGAACACAGGAGGGAACAAGAGAACCTCAGGGCTGCTGATCACCTCTTGTGCTTTGTTACTTTTCTCTTTTACCCTCATATGTACATACAGTAAATACATGCAGACATGCAAACGTGTGTGGGGCCTGAATATTGCTAGGATTTCATCCATGTAGCACACATTGATGTAAGGAGTTAAAATACATCCCAGGTGGTAAAAATGTCCATGTCAGTCTCACATACGTAGATTTCCTAAGTGACACTGGTAAATTAAAGTGTTTTATTAAAGCCTTTCTCAGGGTTATTTGAGTGAACACAGGCCTTTTATAGGACTCATGATCCCTGACAAGTAATCAGGCCTGATTACTCGCATGGACAAATCCATAAAAGCTCACACAAATATAGCATAGCAAGTAGCTTGATGCATAAATGCAAACTGACAACAGAAGAAAATATACAAAACTGACAAATGTAAAAACATATATTAAATATTATGTTAAAATATTAAATGCTATTTATGTAAATGGAATATTATTTATTTATATATTCCAACATTTGCAGGCTCAAAACAAGTGCATTACATACACTCCACTAGTTTTAAAGGATTAGTTGGATGAGAAAACCGATACCACTCTCATATCTGTCCGTTAAATATAATGCTACAGCTAGCAATCTTAGCATAAAGACTTGGAGCAGGGGGAAACAGCTTGCCTGCCGAAGCAAGCTTTATAATTAATTAACTAATTCTCCCAAAATCTCAAACTTTTGATTTTAACTGGTGTTGTTTGTTCATTTACTTTTTGGTGTATTTTGTTGTTTTTCATTTGGTAATATTCTGCATTTGCATCAGTAACAGCAAACAATCTGAATCCAGCTGTGACCCTTGTTGCATGTCAGTCTCCCCCTTTATAGCAGCAACAAATACTGCATGGTGTGTGTATGGACAGACGAGATATTTCAGTCATTTTAAATAAATAGTAATAATTTAGAGGAAATGACATCTGTGGGAATGTTGCATAAGACTTACAAGTAGTAGTAGCTAGTTTAATTATGAAATCTTCTTACATTGGATTAACTCCAGCGGATGTAAACACACAGGAGCACACATTTTATTTGGCAACGTTTTAGAAATACATTTGGATGGAAGCCTTTGCACTAAATGTGGCATAATTAACTGTAACCCCTACAGTATATAGCACTTTTCATTCAGTTTCTCCAGACAGAATGTATGTGTACCATTAAAGAACCACATGAACTTGTTTGATACCAATCAATTCTCCTCAGACTCTTTTCATTTGTCCATTTTGAGCGTACAAGAGGGCTGTTTTCCGTAGCATCTCACAAGTTTGCTTAAAATCTGCTTGACCGCTGGATGGAAACATGTAACGAGTGCAAAAAAATGTGTATCATTTTCTTAACACTGTGCTCAGTCATTGCCTCTGCTGGATCTCGACAACCTGCCCACTTTACAGCCTATATCAAGGTGCTCCTCCTTCACTGTAAACTTGTGGCACATGAACTCACAGGCCTCCTCGGGCCTGCAATCACATCTAACCCCAAAAGCACACAGTGAAAGTTGCCTGCAGGGAGACTGACCCCTCACAAGGTATGGAAAACACAGAGAGCAGCCCTGTTCCCCGCCTGGCCTGGGACACAGGGGCACACTGGAGCCTTCAGAGGAATGAAAGCAGGAGGACAGAATTGGTGGGAAGGACACACATTGGAGCTCTGTATTTCTGTATTTGACTTCCTCCTCCACCTCGCTCTGGCACAGCACCTCTCTCTGCTCCATCCCATTTCCCTCCTGTCCACACATACACCTTTGAGACACCTAGCCCTAGAGTTGCATCTGATTTTGGCGGATGCTGTACCTCCTGCTTTCTTGCCTGTTTTTCTTGTCTGCTCTGTGATCTCCTAGGCCCAAAAGCTCCAGCCTAGTTGATCCAACTTCCTCGGTACCCGTAAGCCCAAGTCTTTGTAGCAGACCGTGTGGACATATGGAGCTTTATACCAGAGAGAGGAGAGGAAGCCTGTCTTTCAAGAGAGGAGTAATGGGCCCTGAGGGCACTTCTCAGCTCCCGTGTAAGCCTGCTAGCCCTTGCTTTTCTACATGCCTAGAGAGGTGTTACATAAATGACAGAATATCCTCGATGGCCACTTTATGTTATGCTAAAAGCCTTCTCCCAGGTTGGTGTTTATGTTAATGACTTTAGTCAGCGTTTGAAGTGTCTGGATGATGAGCAGTTAGCCTAGAAACGAAGGAGTGGCTCTGACCTTGGCCCACTTCAGGGAAATGCTCTGGTTTCTGACTAATAGAGTATGCCCTATTCTTTCTCCCACAACATGCACTCAAAATAGCTCTGGCATGCCCCATTAAGCAGCATTTTAATTGTTAACATGGCATACTCTGTCCTTGGCACACATTAACTACTTCATTTAAATGTCAATCCCAATTAAAGAAGGGCAGTGGAGACGATCGTTTTAACCGAGAACAAGTTAACGCTGCAACGACAAACGACATTATTGGCTTTTAAGGGAGTTAGAGTGCAATCTCAAACCTTAACAGTTTTTGTTTCTCACCTGACAACGGACAGGTCACTCAGGGGAACCAATTGTGATTTAGAATAATAATGGGGAGCTCTGCTGTTATAACACTTCAAGATCGGTCTTCTGGGGCTCTGGGGGAGCATTGTAAAGTCCAGAAAAAATAACTCTGTGTCACCAGGGTTATCTCAGCTAGGGATTAATGACCTTTTAACAGAAAGCTTATGTTACAAACTGGGGGTATGGAGTGAAAGTCGTGGGCGTTTACCAGGTGAAGAGGGTCTAAGGACTGGGTTATGCTTGAAAAAAAGAACTAACACAATGTGTCGGCTGACCATGTCAGTGGTGAAAAGCTGGCCATCATAGAGTGGAGCGAGATACGATAAACAGCTTTCCACTTGAAAAGTGACAAGTAGACGTGTAAAGAAGGAAAAAAGCGAGCTTGAGAAATAAGTTCAAACCCTGCCTACGTTGTCACCTCATGGTGTGTAGTGGTTGTGAATGGTGGTTTGTTGATTTTGGAATGCTACAGAAATGTCTGGATGCAGTACCCCCCAATGCTGATGTCGGAAGGTGTGGGTGTAGGGGTTTTTCCAAGACATATACAGTACCAGTCAAAAGTTTGGACACACTTTACCATTCACTTGAATGTGCCTGAGACACCTAGCCCACCTGCCTCAGTTTCATACATTCAAATCTCTCTTGTGATTACCCCAACTTTGTATTCCTTTAAGAGACACAGGGGTTTCTGGGATGAATGTGGTCTGATGCATGTCCCTATGCATGGCTGCAGTTTCCAGTCCTAGGCTGCTGCATTGCTTGGCTACTGGAGAGGAGGTGCTCGTATTTGTTGTGATGCAGTGAGAAAGCAGAAGCCTGTGACGGATGTTTGTTTCCTAGCGTGTACAGTTCCTCCCTTCCTTCCTCTAGCTGCTGCCATAGGCAGGCCCCTCACACACACAAACACACACAGACACAGTCTGTAGCCTGTTCAGCTGTGCTGGGACACAAACCCCATTTCCCCTGGAGAGCAATAATGCTAGCATTAGGTTCTGCACAGAGTGGTGCCAGCCCAGGGGCCTGGCATGCAATCGTCCACTGTTGCAAACAGAAGCACACATACACTGAATCCATCAGCACTGCAGTACCAGATGGATGGCAAACAGGGATGCTCCCAGGTCCAAATCACCTCCTGCAGCTGGGTGATAGAGTCCCACAGTGGTAAGGGGGGAAAGGCAGGGATTGGGGCCTAGTCTATCTTTCTCTCTCTGCTTGTGCTGTTTTGTTGTAGCATTAGACGAGTGTGGCGACGATTCAAAATGTAGACAGCTTAAAGACCTACACCACAGCTGTTTGTCTCTGCTCGTATCGCTTTGTTGTTTTTGGTGCGTATTCTTCTGTGAGGGTCTAGCTGCTTGTTATGCACCATCTGATAATGGGTAATGCATCAGTGGCTGCCTGCCTAATGACTTAGATAGGTAGAGGTACTTATATTGGCAACCAAGCGTAGTGTTGTCATGGGGAAGATGTGTGGGCCTCACCTCCTTTACTGAAGTGAACCAGTGAGCTGTGCTTGACTGCCCACCACCAAAAGGTGCAAAAAAACGCTGCCACACTCATGCTTGCACACACAAGTACACATGTAGAAGTACCAACATTGCAGTACTTGCAGAGTGGATGAATCAGTGAGCTCTCGAGCATCTCAAAGAGGAGGAGGAGGAGGAGATGGAGGAGGGGTTGTCTGGATTGATCTAGTCACATAGCGCGAGCAACAATGAATCACAGCATCACCTCAGTATTAATCAACACACAACACAAGCTACCAAATGACTCACTCATGGAAATGCGGATCATTTGCATTACTGGTTGTTTGCTATTTTAATGCTAATGTGTTCTCCAGTGCCCACCAGCCTACTTGAACACACTTCATCATTCAGCCTTTCTTTTTATAGCATATCTCTTTCTCTATCAGTCTCACTTGCTCCGTCAACCCCTCCACCCACCCACCTATTCCTCCTCTGTCCCACAGCCCCCATTTCTGTCTGCTGCCATGCTCCCATGTCTCCCATTAGGAAAGGAAATGAGGCGAGGTGCCGATGCAAATATCTTGGACCCCTTGCTGCTTCCTGACTCATCACCCAGAGACAGATACAAGGATGGAGTGAGGAAGAGAGGAGAGAAGGGAGGGAGGCAGAGGTGGAGGGGCACAGCGATTATAAAGAAAAACAGACTTACACAAAGCATCCAATTAGTTGGTACACAATAAAAAAACATGGAAAAGTGGGTGCTGCTATGTGAAAGCACAGTTTATTATAATGCAGAAAGCTTTCTCTGACAGAGAAAGCATAAACCACAGAACACACTGCATTTTTTTCTCTCTTTTACCCTCCTTTTTTTGTGGTGTAGCTGTGCTATCGTTCAACTTGCAGTGCTATTTCAGCAGTTCTGAGGGGTCATTCATTTTCTCTGCCTCCTGCCTTGTCTATCTCTAGCTCACTTGATTGTTTTGCAGATTATATTGTAAAGTGTTCAGCGATGCAAGCTTGCCTGTTGAAAGCACAGTTTGCCATTCATTAGTATCTTACTCTTTTGGATTGGTGTGCACTTTCATGGCCAGAGAGGGTCTGAAAAGAAATGAAATGAGATTATTGCCAATTTAAGGCTGTGCATGTGTGCGTGCGTCTGCAACTGGAATGTTTCTCCGTTTCTTGGCAATTTGAGACAGACAAGGTGACAGGGAGGGTGTAATGAATCAGGCAAAAGAGTGTGAAACACAAAAATATATTAAATGTCACAATTGCCACAAAGCTGGCAGCCTACACATACCCAGTAAAGTGCTTTCAGCCTGATCCCCAGCCAGCAGCTGTAGGTGGAACACCATTCAGCACACTCATTGTGTGATTATCCGAAGCTGCTATTGCTACAGACATTATATTTAAATGTTCTTCTCTGTGTGCCGGCCACCTCTCTTGTCGGTCCCATAAAGCTAAAAATAGGTTTGGCTGTAAAGAAAACTGGAATTTAACTTCAAGTTTTGTTGTTCTGTCAATAAAAAGACAATGCACTGCCATGTGAAGACATATGACCCAGCTGGGTGGCTGGCCCATAAAGCTTGACCATGCCTCCAGTGTGACAGTTTTGCTCTAATGGCATGGGGTGCCCAATGATTTGAAGAGAGCGCAGTGGAATCCTAATGAGTGTAATGATTATCTCCGTGGCCAGCTGAGCCATTTGCGCTGCTGGACTCCTGGATCTCCTGCACCATTCATGCTGTTTGACAAGCTATTTGTGAACCGAGAGGGGGACATTTTTCTTTGTCCTTTAAAAGGGAATTATGTATCATCCAGACAAGAGCTGAAGCGTCTTTTCACTGCAGTGCCTCCTGGGAGCCCAACCTGTGTGTGTGTGTGTGTGTGTGTGTGTGTGTGTGTGTGTGTGTGTGTGTGTGTGTGGGGCTTCTCGTCTTTGTAGACTGCAGTACACTTTATCTCAAGTGGCAGCTCCAGCCATGTTGCTGCCTAGTCATGCATTTCCTGTGAATTCTCTCTCTCTCTGTTTAGCATTTCTAATATTAGTCAGGTCTAATTGCTGTGTTGAGTGCTAACTAAATAGCTAATTAGGCCAGTAAATTTCTGGTTAGAAAGGAGGAGGGGAGTAAACAGAGAGTTTCTATTACAGTAACAGGTTCCCCACCCTCTCTACTCCCACCCCAAAACCCTGACAGTGCTGTCTTTGATCTCATATTTATTTCTACTGCCAAAATATCAGAGCGGGTAACACTCTGTTGGATTAGTTGTTTGATCTATTTATGCGTCTGCACATAGAAATTCTGGCTCAGGAAGTGCCAAATTGTGTCCACTGAAATTGCACTATAGCAATTTGGTAATAATTCACAGAGGAAATGGTTGCTAGATCCAGAAAGATTTGTGAAAGATTATGTTTCACACCGTAATCATTTTTTTCTTACTGTTGACTGCCTCCATTTCAAACACGTGCCCTAAATCTGCAGGGATAGTGTCCACAGGATATAGTAGCGTGTTTCCAGGTAAATGACAGTGGGGTGCATGAGGACTAATTAGGTGTCACTGCTAACATGTATAATGTAATGCAGGGAAAAATCAATTGAGAATTTTCACACCAATTTACTGATATTTGTGAAGAAATCTTGTTAAAATCCGTCCGCCTTGAGATTTTTACACTTGTCTTTTTTTCATTGGTAAACGTTGCGTGGAGTACGGGCAGCGGAAACAAATTAAGCCCCAGCTTATGAGCCTTTAAATTACAACAGACTGGCCTTGCATGCATGGGTGACTGTCAGAGCCCTCTCCCTTCAACCTCCAGCAAAAAACAAACACAACAGGGAGGGGCTGCGCTTCACTGTCCCTTATGTTATGTCCATTCTCGGAGAGTGACCTGATCTAACACCAATGTGTTTTAGGGTGCTGTACTGTAAGGGTGTTTTCACATGATGCTGCTGTACTGAATAGTGTCTGTCTTTTTGTCTGTTTGTATAGTGTGTTTCATTAGGCGGAGGGTAATGAAAGCGAGTGTTGATGCTGTTTCAAAAGCCTTCCTTCTTCACGCAGGGGAAAGTAGTTTTTGTTTGGCTTGATTGGATTTGACTCCAGATAAATGTAGAAGCCTTGTTTTTATCTTTCCTGTTGCTGATTTCTGTTGATGTTCTACACTTATTATGTTTTGGAAAGAGGATTGTTTTGCCTGATAGAAACCTTTCTCGAACAGCAGGTTTGTTCTGAGTACTGGGTGGTTTAATGTAGTAACTGTGGTTAGTGCTATGTTAGAGTCTTTATATATTCCTATGCTCCCTGTCATGAGTATACCTATATTGTATACATGTGTGCATAGTGGATCTGCT
Source organism: Nannoperca australis (assembly GCA_036023655.1). Lineage (NCBI taxonomy): Eukaryota > Metazoa > Chordata > Actinopteri > Centrarchiformes > Percichthyidae > Nannoperca > Nannoperca australis. Next base: position 52,856 of record JAVQJD010104600.1, read on the forward strand.
ATTTGCAGGGTGTTTGAAGAAAAAACAATTAAGCTACAACAAAAAGTAATTTAGAGAATGATTTGAAGACTTTTATCACAGAATGAGGACTGTTAAATACCATGTGTTGTTAGCTGGGAATGAGATGGAACAACCAGGCTTTGAGAACACAAGATGCAATAATGACGCCACTGTGGATCTTCCTTTCCTACTGATTCAATTTCCCCTTTTTTAGGAATGTAAACCCTAATAATTACCCCCAAAATGCAAAACACTTGCTTTAAACCCTCCAGAATGTGCCAGAATATATTAAGAGGATAGATGTCAGAGAGCAAACAAGCTGCATCAATCCCGACATTATGTACATAAAAGTATGAAAACATGAAAATAACTAAATTGTTAACTAAACAGCTTCTGACATCTCATCTCTCAGTGAGTGATATAAATACTTTTCTTTACAGAAAGGTATGTGACCCCATTAACTGCACTATTCCTCCATCACTGCTACTCTAGGTTTTATATTTCCATTAATGGGTGAACAAGACCTCTGTGTACAAAATGTACTTTTGCCCAGCCTCTCAGTAGCATCTATCGTAAAAGTGAGAATTAAGTTAAGCATATCTCAAAACTGCAGTATTTATGCTGAGTAGTTAAGCTTTTACAAACTCACCTGGGAAAATGTTCAAGATTTGTGAAGGTGTTCTGACTTTCTTGGGGTGGGTAACAATTTTTGTTACTGTAGGTGGGTTTTTAGAGCACTTTCCTTCGTCAGTTGAGCGTGGGTTGATTCGGTGGAGTGTTTCTGTCTAATTTGAAAAGGAGCAGGGGGCTCAGGAGGAGAATTACTGTGGGAGGTGTAGAACAAGCTCTCAGGTCTGCCCTGAGTCCACTCAGGGGTCACAAAACACTAGGGCACCTGCTATCAAATAAGTTTTTTATTTACACATACTAGTGCAAATTATGCACAGTAAATTACAGTAGTTCCTATTTCACAAGGCCTGTAATCTTGTATGTACACAAACGTATTGTAGGTTCACATTGTGTGTCTGCCTGCAACATCCACATGGAACTGCTGTGGGTATGAAAAAGAATGGAAGTTGAAGCTTCGGTCAGTGTTTCTGAACAGCCACAGTTTAGTTTTCATTGGCAGTTTGGTAACTCAGTAAACACTGATTTGCTACTTTGCAGGTGAAAGGAGGTCAAGGAATTGTGTTTAAATTGTGCTTAATGTGGTTGAAAAGTGAAAAGAAAAGATTACGGTTACATAACATTCAATGTATAGCAGTCCTAAGTACGTATTGAGATATCTTGTAGCCTAAACCCAGCATTATCAGCTCCTCCATCGTTCTTCTCTCTAACGAAGGGATGCTCGCTTCCTTCTATTTGATTGGCCAGGTGGTAACCGCTTCATAGCCCTGCCCCCGCGACCGAAACCGCTTCCTCTCTCCTCGAAATGACTGGAGGCAGCGAGTTGCAGCGCGACTAACTAAACAACCCCCAACCCTTCACTCTCTCCGTTACTAGGGGATGGCAGGTTAACAAGGGGGATGCATTTTGGTCCTTTTTCTAACAAGGGGGATGGCACCTCCACCCCCCAGAATCGCCTGTGACCCTTCACCCTTCAGCACTCAGGAGATGACACTGACTCTTTCTCTTCATTATTATTTGTTTACTTAAGGACAAGAAATATCAAACACCCCGCCCACCGCCACACTTCACGTCTTTCTGTCTTCCCTCGCTGCCTCTTCTGCTCAAGGCCAATCTTCAGTCACATCAGTTCTTCAGCCCGTGGCGTGTGACGCAGCGAGCTGCTCTCATCACTGTTAAGGGTGAAAAATATAAAGTGAGGGAGCACTGAATGTTCCAGCAAACCATCCATCAGGCTGTTTGTCTGACACATGTATGACTCAGATATTTTATCAGTGGCACAGACCTTGCCAGCCTACATTTAAAAATGTTTTGTTTTATTTTAGAAAGGCTGTATATTTAAGTACTTTAGTCCAAATTCTGTATTTATATGGAATTGAATGTTTTGTGACTTTTAATATATTTGGTGTTGGTCAGTTGTGTTGCTCGCTGCTGATATGAAACAGGTTTCTGGCTGTTCACAGATATTCTGTTTAACATGTAATTAAATCAGTTATATTAGCAAAATAGCTTAGTACTGAACTGACTGTAATATCTTGGAGTAGTGACAGACTGAACGTACTGCTGAATGTCAGCGGCTGAGTGAACCATGATGCATTCATTTACTGATGTACATACCTACATGTACATCGTGCACAATACTACCCATCTTTAAACTGAGTTGAATAAAATGATCTGAATCAACAAAATGATGCGTGTTTCCGTGTCAGAGCGAGTTGTCCACCGATCGCAGGGTTGGCGGTTCGATCCCCGGCTCCACCTGTTCGTAGATGTCGAACTCTCCTTGAACCCCAAACTGCTGCCGCAATTGGTCAGCACCTTGCACAGTCGCCTGCTGCCATCAATTCAACACAATTTTGAGGGGAAACATGATTGTTTTATATAATATATTATGTAATACTTCTAAAAACACCCATACTGATATTGGATACAAACCATCAGTGGACAAAACTTAAAACATTATTAAGGTTGTTTTTATTGAAGTGACAAGTATACACTGTGTCATTTTCTACACCCGTTCCTTCAGACACATTCATGTCTAAATGCTAATGTCTGTCGTGCTTGTCATGTTGTTTCTACTAGAGCCAATCCAGATTTTCGCCATAATACAACCAACTGCCTTTTGACCTCTTTCATTGTTGCCATCTTCCATTATGTGAAAGGACCATTAACTGACTGGGGTCATGCAGCCCCAGCTGAAGCCCTAAGCCTCCATACTGAAGATGAAAAGTAAACCGAACCCATGGAGACATATTGGAGTAGGCTCTTCCCGCGAAGCTGTGACCAATTTCCCAGAAAGTCTTTCCCATCTTGTATGAAAGATAATCACTGGCTTGAGTATGTATGTATATATATAGAGACCATTCATATCATAAACCGGCAAAATGGCTTCCTAAAATAGTCCGACTCATCCAGGTATGTCAGCAGGCTCACAGACACGTTATACTTTGATTTCTGATACTGCCACATTCTGAGACTGTAATCGCTATGAAAATGATTGGAGTGACGTTCTCCTTTTTTAATCCCTTGTCTGTGTATGTGTTTGTGTGTGGGTGTCTGTGTGTGTGTGTATAAACTAAAAGCAGAATAATCCACCAGAAAATGAGTAGCTGCAGGGCTGTGGTTTGACAGTGTGGAGGAGTTGAGCATCCATGAGGCACAAATGTTGTTGGGATGTAGGTGGGACATGGAAAAGTATCTTAAAGCCTCTGTATTTTACCTCTTACAAGTGTATGATTTAGTCTGCTGGTGTATCAAATATCATATATATGAAGATAATGGATCCCAATAAACAATGGACATACTCCAAATAATAAAAACGGATTCTCTGGGATAACATGCCATTTCTTTCAGATGTTGCTTGGATTAAAATCATGAGTAAACATCTATTATTGCAGCCAAAATGCCGTAAACTAATCCACTTTGATTTACACCTGTTTGTGTGTCACTGTCTGTTTCTGATCAGCATCACTGATGGCCAGTCAGTACAGCAGGTGCCCTCCCCATTTCCTGGCATGTTAATCAGGTGGGATTAGGCCTCAAGTAAGTACAAATGCGATGGAAAATGGTTTGAATTACATGCTAAACCCCCTGCTGGCTTGCAACCCACCTCGCTTCTCTTGGAACAGTCATCGTCGGGGGAAAGTGTGTGTGTTTTCGCATTGCATGTGCCTTAGTGCGAGCCCCACACATGAACCAAATACTAATTGCTCGCAAACATGTCCATTGTCATCAAAGTTGCTGCCCTTGGAGGAACTGCCATCTGCTTATACAGGATCTCCTGAACAAACAAATTAGTTATCAGTAACGTAACTGATGTGTTGAAGAATGGAGGGAGTGAGAAAAAGAAAGAAAAGATGGAGACAGGGATGGTCTGTCTGGCTCGAGGCATCCCCTTGGTTTTTTTTGAGCGACATCTAATCAACGTGTTTGTCCCCTCTGAGCCACAGAAGTCCTGGATGAAGATAGTCTCGCCAGCAAAGCAATAGATCAGTATCTCAAGGACAGTTTACCCCCACACCCATCACATATTAAACAGAGCACTGGCTTTGGGACAGTTGTTTTTACCCTTTTCCTGTCACTCCGTTCTCATACTGCCTCTTAACCCCCTTTAACACAGCCTAGTTTTAAAATCCCTCTGACCTTTCCCCCCTTGTTGCTTATTGCTTCCCTGCCATGTGGTAGAGTTTACATTATCATCGTGATTAACAGATGGTAAATAATCTGCACAGAGGACTGAAATCCCTTCAGCGGATGGGGGAAAGGTGAAGTGTTTCAGACGCCGCCCCTAGCTGCTCAAATGAAGCTGTATCTGACAGCAGAAGACTGTGGTTGTACTTGTCTTAAAGTCGTCGGTTCAACCAGATTTTGAAAGGCTGTTTTTCAAATCCTGCATTCGAAAATAAGCAGACAAAAACTGAGCAAATTTGGCAATGTCAGTAGCTGTTTTAGTGAACTTAATACAATTGGGGGAAAAAAAGAAATACTGCAGCTGCTAATGACGTCATCAGAGCAACATACTTTGAGGGGAATAGCTTGTCATGTTAGAGAGCTAAAAAACACATCCACCTAAAGCAAAGCGGTCCATAACTTGTATGAGAGTGGGTCAAGGGATCGAGACAGTCAAGAGAATAATGTTACACTTTTTGTTCGATGGTGGACAGGGACCTGCAGAAAGACCCGGAGGCAGCTGTTCCTACCATCTACTGAACTCTAAATTTATTCAAAAATATGCCAATAAAAACATCAAATCTAAAAGACATCTCTTTAACCTCTCAGTAAATTGGAAAGCCATGAGGATGATATGGTGAACAGAATATTAATTAATTTTATTTTGATATTCTTTATTTTAGTATTTTAGTTTTTATATTTTCACCCCAAATTCAATCCGATTAGGGAATAATTCTTAAATCAAACGTGTTTCAGTGACGTATATCTCAAAAAATTTAACTTTCCGCCAAAAGACACAAAATCAGAGGCATGTGTTTTTGTAATTTGGGCCTTTTAATAACAATCTGTGAAGTTATATGGATATAAAGTAGTGAGTTGCTGGAAAATTGTGCACTTTCGATGAATAAATAACGGTCTAAAAGATTTATTTTCACAAGCCCAGATACTGATCTCAGTGCAGTGTTTCCAGAATGTGTGTGTATATTGGTTTGTGTGTGTGTGTGTGTCTGTGATGCATCAAGGCAGATATGAGCACAAAGAGACCTTCTCACACGCACACACACACACACACACACACACACACACAGAGATGCCTCATGAATAGATAGTAGGGTCATTTGAAATAAGTGTTGTCCATGCAACATGCAGAGTGACTGTCCTCTGTGGAGGAGAGGGGTAATTCTCTTTCACGCATCATTAGCCCTCCTCATCTCTGTGTGTGTGTGTGTGTGTGTGTGTTCAGCATCTGCCGCGGCCAATCAGAGCTGCTCATCAGTCCTGGACCTCTCCAACTCCACATCATTGTACGATGGCATCTCATTTGTGTTTTCATTTGTGTCGGGGCCAGCCCTCATTTCTTAATATTCCTCTCCCTCTTTATGTCATTCTTTCTTTCTCTTCCATGTCTCCTTTTCTCTCCCCATGTCTTTCTCTCAGTGACGGAGAGACACAATCAGAGTCACTCTTGTTTTTATCTGACAGTCCATTTGGTGTTGGAAAAGTGATTTCATTTCTCTCCTCTCATTCAGCAACCTCCGCTGCTGTTGTAGTCTGTAGTGTAAAATAGGTTGTAATGGACACACTGCCATTCTCCTACCTGGGATAATAACTGAATGAATTCATGAGTAAAAGGGTGATAATGGCGTAATTGGCTGAAGAATTAGTGTGCGCTCCCTGTCGATGGACAGATTGTGAACATTTGGAAATCTTTTCACTTTCAGATTTTGCCTTTACAGGTGCTGTGTGTACCTTTTTCACTGCTGTCCCATGTTTTATCATCATCATTTTAATAATTACTTTGACAGCCATAGTCACCATAACGCACCCTAACCTTTCCCTGCCCTCTCTCTCTGATCTGTGTAATTATATTGGTCACTACTGATGAATATGAATACTGTGAAGGCTGTGAGCCACATCAGGCAGACACATCTAGTCAGAAGCAGTGTATTTAGTCATATTTAGACAAAATAATCTGTGTTTGGAACATTATGAGCATGTGGATGGACAGCAGATGAGTGGATTATACTGCAGGGGCAGTTTAAGAAGTTTCTAGGGATGTTACACTTTTTTCTTCTGTTTTAAGTCATAAATTTAAGCCTGACCTGTTAAGGGGTAAACATTTAAAATAACATTTCAGAGTGGAAAGTCGCTATGCAAGGGTGTTTTCTAAATCCTTTCTGAAGGAGGAACTTGTTTCACAAATGTGTGTGACCGGAAAAGTCTTCACTGCATACCGACAGGCAGAGGGGATAATCAGCTTTAACGCATGGCAGAAATTATCTGACACCAAAAAAGTCTAGGTCTACAAAACATCACATGAAAGCAGCCCGAGAGCCATGATACACAACATGTACATGTCCAGATCAATCATGTTATCATGTAGAAGATAAAGTCAGCCATAATGGCCAGAGCAGAGTTGCAATCACAATTTATATATTTCTGATATTATTTTTTTTCAGCAACAATTGTTCACCAACTAGCCTTCCAAGTAATCACCACTGAATGTTTCACATAAATGCATTGATTGATTTTTCTGTACCACCTCCTGGTGGGACCAGACCTTAATACAGAACAAGGAGTTTCTAATGACAACCAGTGTTGAATCCATCAGTTACTTAAGAAATCAAAACGGATATCAAGTCCAATTAAAAGTTCACATTTGTCATCCTTAACGCTGCAGCTGTTGTCTGACGTAAAGTATGTGGAGTTTCTCTCAGCCAATAAAAAGAAGTCCGAAGCAGAAATGTGGCATGTTTCCCCACATTACTATGCTGTCACTGTGCCTACTGTGGCTAAAACGAATCCAACCATGGAGCTGAACGGCCTTAAGCACATCAATAGAACGTCTTTGCTGATGAAGTCGATGGAGAAGCTCATTAAAAAAGGAGACCGTGCAGCAGGTGGAGAAATTGTTGCATCCCTTTTAATTTGGACCAGCAGAGGTGTGGAGGATGCTGTCATAGTCCTGCTGCATTTCCTGTGCAAACATCTGGGGGGCCAAAAGACTTTATTTTGTTGACTTTTCATCGGCTTTACAAAACTATCTGCCCACACATGCTGGCTGATAAGATGTTGATGTATTTCTTTCGAGACAGAAATCTTGTGGGATGGATGATATGGACTTAATTCCTCAGTTTTTGGTCGCTTCCTCCTTATAGCAGCTCTAACACTCACCAGTGCTTTATATTAAATAAAAGGTAATCCATTATCGGCCCAACAGTTGATAATCCATCCATGCCAAGTGGCCTGGGGGGGTTAAGCTTTTGTCCCAGGGGCAGAGATTGAGTTATGTTGCTGAAGCCCACCTGCCTCACTCTCTTATCTCTGTGTTTGCCGGTAGGTTTTTTTCTTTTTTTACTGTCTGTCTGTTTCTCTGTGTGACCATGGAGTCATCAAGCAGGTGTAGTCAGCATTAGATCAAACAACTGAATTTATTTTCTAGCAAAACCCCAAAATTGATCAAAACAAGCTGGGCAGCAGGAGTGTCCCCCAGCACGAGGCCAGAAGTTAAGCAGAGTTTAGCTGGTGGCTGCTGCTGCTACACTTGCACTCATTGGTGATCCAAGCAACAGCACTGAGCCAAGGCGACTTTCAGAGTGACTGTATATCACACAGCACCTAAGTATAGTGCTGCTGTGACACCTGGTGACATTCTCACTTGTCACCACTGTATCCATGATCTATCACACTATTCTAGGAACGTATCCTGTATATTAGCCAGCGTGGAACAACAACAGCAGCAGCTCATCATTAAGTCACACTCAGTTATGAGATGTGTTAAACGTCTGGTAGCCTACCAGGTTGTAGAGGTTAATGTGATTGTTACTGTCTCATTGTGCTATACTGTCAAAGTTGGAATTACTAACATACATCAATCAAAGGGATTACTCAAACTCCATAATTATTCAGTTTGAATGTTCAGTTACAATGCTCCGATTTTGGCACCTCTATTTGAGCTTATTTACATTTTTTAACTTTCTACTTTTTACTGAAAACATACAGTAGATAACATAACTAAATGACACAAAAGGCTTTGATTCTTGTAAATTGTTGTCGTCAGTGTTCTTACAGCAGGGAACTTAAAGGGAACTTTTTTAACTCGGTCTGTACTACTTTGCACATCCATTGTAGAGATTTGGGAAACATAATATACCATAACATGCTGAGCAACAGCAGTAACAACCAGTACAACCAGAACACGACCCAGGTTGAAAAGTACCAGAATTTCCCTAATTTTGAATGGGTATAGGGACACAAAATTCATTTTAAAAGTATCTGCTTATTTTTTTTAAATTGGTGTTTAGGATGGAAGAACAGAAATGAAATGATGATCCTTTGATAGTAATTATATAAAAGTATAGAAAAGAAAACAATCTGTAAATCTGAGGAACTTTTAAGCTCTGTAAACAATACTTTTACATTAACAATGTATCAAACTACAGTGTGAAAACAACGTGACAGTGTGAAAGGGGCTGCTAATAGTGACGAACCTGCAGAGTTATCACCTGAATCTGCGGCTCCCCTCGGCTTTAGGGAGCTTTATTAGTTTCATCTCATTGTTTAGCTATCTGTCATTAACTTTGCTGTTTTGGTTCACTGTCAGCGCTCTCATTGAGTAGTTATTAATTCATCTTTAATCAGAATATTGAATATTTATTTATTTAAGTGTTTAATCATTACCCACAACCAAGGGCTTATTGTCTACACCTCCCTTCTCTCTAAACTATTTCATGTGCAGGAGGTCCTGTATATGTGTGAGTCTGACTGTAAACTTGCTCATCAACACCTCCTGGGCTTTTCTCAGTTATTGGAAGTTGATCGTCTGCTTTTAAACAGCTGTTAGTAAGTTTATTCCTCTGCCGTTTTCCTCGATGAGAACCAGTTGGCTCTGTCACTACCACTAAGACAGTGATGGAGAGGGCCCTTGATCCTAGCGGTTATCCCAAAATACATTACGAAACAGATATATAACCAACAGTGAATTGTCTGCGCAGCCATAAAAAGCATGCAAATTCTGTTTACTCCCAAGTGCTGAATAATTGATATGGTGATAAAACTATTTTCCTACTGGAGTCATTTCAGCAGTGGAGGCAACAGCCGAGTGTTTTGTTATTAATAGCCCCTTAATTGTGAGTGGCAACCTGATTGATTCACTTCACTTCCTGTGAGAGCAATTGAAGACATTATCACGTGTCATACACAATCATGCAGATGTGTTTTCTCACACACGCTAATTTCACGCACACACACACACACACACACACACACACACACACACACACACACACACACACACACACGCTGTCTCAGTGTTGAAAGTGTCTGCTACATTAATTAGCCCAGTTTAACCGTGTTAATAGGTTCCTCGGGGTCTTTTTTACGTGCTGATAGAAAAAAGAGATGTGCCAGTGATTGCAAAGAGGGAGGGGTGTGTGCTGGTGCATGTTTATTATGTAGAAATGCAGCTGGTACTTTTAGCACTACATTATTTCATTACTCACACACACACATGCTGAAGAGTGTTTCCTCATGAGCCTACTCTGACCCCAGTCTTAACAGGTCCCTTGACCTTCTCACATCAGACAGGAAATTGGCAACATGCTCAAAGGTGCAAACAGGCCCCAACGAGGTTAGAGTGTGCTGTGCCAAGTGAAGGGTAAGACGTGATGTTTAGTTGTTCTGAGACAGATGTGGTCACAGTGCAAGGAGGAATGTTAAGGGCTAACTTAATTGGCCTACAGAGTTTAAAGTTCAGGCTGGTTTGTCTTTTAACGACGACATAGCAGTTTTTTTTTTGTAGACTTCACCAGAAGGACTTGAACGAAGTGTCTGGTGTGTGTACTAATAAGTCTGTGTTTGTGTTGTTGTAATTGCACTCATGCACTATCAATCATGGCACAACCACAGTGTGTCCTATGTATCTCCATGCTAAAGTATTGCATGTGACCCAGATACCACACTGAGGCTACTGAAGGCTGTTTTATTCATTTGTCTGTTTTGCTGTGCCTGCTCGTCAGCTCTGGTTGTGGCCATATTTGGAAAGCATCCAAAAACAGGATGAATCTGTAGTCTTTCTGTCAGAGCATCACAGGGTTAACAAAGCAGACACACTTCCTCATCAAAGACTTGGCATGGATGGTACTCAGTACCCCAGTGCCACTAACCCTCCACCCTCACTCCCACTGCTCTTCATCTCTGCCTTTACTTTTGGACTCTCTGCAGGGGCAGCGGAGTGCAGCCTCGCTCTGATTGCCCTGACTTTGTCGATCACATCAAGGATGCCATATCAGGAGCAGAGGCTCAACCGCTTGCATACTGTACTACCATAGACCTCATTATAATCTCTGCCATACATATGCAGCAGATACATGGGGTAGCATGTGCAGTTTCTAAAATGTGTGAAGCCTACTTTTGATTGCACAGAAACGAAACAAATGGTAGTGTAAAAGGACATTTGCTCATTTAAATCCTTGCATAAAATGGTAATACTTCTACTATATGGATCAGCTGTGTTGAACAATGACTGTGTTGTTCTTTGAAATGGAAATCTAAAATATAACTGAAGTCCGTTAAGGTGACTCTTGAGTATTTCTTTGCTAAGCACAAACGGCTTGAGTTTGCAAAGCCTTTTCCAGTTTGTACAGATTTGCAGCTGCCAACAGCTCACTCTTCACACTTGAACTTTACTATATCCCCTTGCGAAGCACCTGGATTAGGTCAACCTAGATTAGATGAAATCATATTATTGTATTAGATGAAATCAGAGGTGCATACATGGTAAAGCCTCATGATCAAAGAGCTGTAAAACAAACATTACTGTGAGCGACAAACAGCTGCGACCGAGGAATGGCAGGGATGTAGATACGGTCTGAGAGCGTGTCTTTGTGGCAGATGCATGGTGATATACAGTAGTGTATGCTGTTGGGGCTCTGTGGCAGTGGCCAGTTGTTAATGTGCTTATAGGTCCAACTGAAATGAACTCAGCAGGGACTGTATGCGTCACTCCCTTTTATTCACCCTGTCAGTCTTTTTACAGCATTGTTCTCCTTTCACCTGGTTTTCTCTCTCCTGGTTACACGCCACACAAAAAGGCTATTCAACAAACTCATAATATCTTATTTTAACACGAGGTTAATTGTAGGTTAAAAATCTTTTCTTTTGTTCAACTTGTTAAAGGCATAGTCTCTGTTTCCAAAACAATACGTCTAAGCTAAGATTATTACCCAAAATTCTTTAAAAAAAATTAAATAAATAAATTGGGCATGGGTTTAGAAGTAAAACTTTTAATATAAAAGTATTTTTCAACTAGTTTTGAGTTTTTTTTGCAGTGACGAGATTTTTATGCTGATTTCAAGACATCTTATTAAAGCTGCAGTTATCACTATTTTTAAATTAACAATAAATTAAACGACTATGCGTCATGTGTAAGTGGTCGCTCAAAGTGACAAACCCACAGAGTATCATCACCCAGTTCCACAGTGTAATTCAGGCCAATAGAGCCCAGTGTTTGGCAACAGAGGGCAGCTGTGAAGATGATGAATACTCTGTACACTACCTGCCCAGCACCAAACGGCAGACCGACAAACTTATCAAATACCTGGTGTGAACATAGTGGAACATTTAGCAGCTAAAGAGCCGGATAGCTTTTCAGAAGTTGGTGGAATAAAACAGAGCTTGTTGTGGCTTCAAGCAGTTTCTCTGGATTACACAATATTTTGCTTGTCTGTAAAAGCGTAGTGTACATACAGCATATATCAAGCCTGCGCTCTTTACAATTCTTCTTATGCTACTTTCAGTCACTATAGTCATCTTCCCACCATCTACATGTATACTGTATGTATCACCTCTCTTCTAGAAATGTATTTTTCTTCTTGTGTGTCCCTATGAGTAGCATGGCAACATAAATAACGAGTACTCGAAGTTCTGGGCAGATAATCCCTCCTCTTGTCAGAGCTGGCACTGGTAGTGCTGATGGACTGATGGATGCAGGGGCAGCTTATTGGCAAGGACACCTTGCATGCCAACATCAACACCATAGTTGATCCCTGGATAATACGGTTGGATACTCACTCTTAGATACCACACCACACATGCACACACAGATAGACATGTGCAGCTGAAACACATTTGCTTCCCCACATGCTGAAACAGCAGTTCAGCAGCAGCAGTAGTGCTCTTTATCTCCCTTTATTGGGACAGCTCTGCTTTTGGTTTTTCCTCTGAGACCGCTGCCTGCAGCACTGATGGCGTCCGTACGTCTGTGTGAATGTGCATATGTCTAGTTTTATGTTGTGTGTCTCATTTTAAATCATAGCTCCTTCATGCTAAGGCAGCCATTTTGCTTGTTTTTTCTTGTCATTTTCATGTAAAAATGTAATATTTGATGGCAGATGTTTTGAGTCAAAGTTGCTCGAGTGTGTGCTTGTTGCATAAATAGCCCCCTCACTAAATTACATTTGTTTACAGTGGAGCAGGACATTTTTCAGTGTGTCTAACTACATGTGAGGGAGAACCAACTCAGCTCTCGGTGTCTAATAAATTTCCTCCTACAAAACTAATGTCATTAAGGACAGGTAGGGATGAGGCTAATGCAATCAAATCCTTGCAGTTATTACAACTCACCCCAGTCGGGCCCAGATACGCCATACCGATGAAAAGCAGCAGCTCATTAGGAGCGCTTGTACAAAATACAGTGCCATCATCAACAAAGGCGCCTCCTCCCTTGACGGTATCATCAGGTAGATCTGGTGAGAGGAACACGAGATGGGTTGAACCTGGCAGCGCAAAAATCATGTCAATGTGAAAGGAGGAGGAGGAGGAGGGAGTGATTTGGCAACTGTGTCTGTGCGCTGCTCTCTGACCTGTTGTGGGGAAAAAAAGGTTGGCAGTTTGATGCATGGTGTTTGTTACAGCGGTTTGGCCACTAAGAGAAAAATGATAATGGATAATAGAGTAAAACGTAACACAAGTTAAAAAATCTGCACAGTTTTCAGCTAAAACTGTACAATCAAAATATATGTTACAGCGTAACAGACCTTTGATCATATACACTAATACAGATGGTTTTATGAGGTAGTTTGATAGTTTTTGCATCAATTGTAATGCTGACATATTGTTTAAATACCCCCCTGCAGTCACAACTCAATGTTTTCTACATTATCACACACTGTTTTTAAGTTTTAATGCACTTTGATTTATGCTTTCATCATTTGTTTGATGATTCATCAAAATATAAAAGAATAATCAATTTAAAGGGTTCATTATATTGTAAATGGACTGGATAAATTTAGAGCCTACCTTACTGGACAAAGCATTCACCCATTCACACACGCTCGCACCCATGCAAGGTACTGGGCTGCACATCAGGAGCACCTTGAGGCTCATTGTCTTGCTCAAGGACACTTATATTTGACACACTTACAATATATGTCAATGTTCTATTCACATCTAGTTTCCACAGCCCCCAAGAGGCCAAAACAATTGTAATTGCAGGTTTCTGTGCAAATAAAGTATCCTTTGCAAGTAAAGGAAGCTTATAAAACAAGAAGTTTGCCTTCTCAAATCTGGCAGACTATTTTATTAAGGTAAACAAAAAATGTAAGTCCCAACTAGCATACTTCAAATAAAACTTTGAAGATCATTTTCAAAATGTAACATCTTGAGCCTTTTAAAGTACGGCTGTCGCCAGATTTTGCACTATAAAAGCCTCACAGTGACAGTTTTAAACCTGCCGTGACAGATTTAAAGCAGAGCACTGACTTGTGCGGTGATGTGTTGCTGGAAAATACGAACATGACTGTATTAATGTTGTTACTGCAGGATTGCCTAACTTTCTCTCCCTCTCTTTGCCAGCTGAGGTGTCTGAAACTGTTTAGGTCACTCTTCCCTAAGTAGTGTGTGTGTGGCCAAAGTTCAACATGGTTTATAAGACGCTCTACACGTCTTCTCTGCCCCTCAATAGAAGCAGACCATATGCTGGTCCTAGCCACAGATGCCAGCTGATTCACTGCGGTGTGCTTTTTATTCAAAGAGTTAGAATCATCTACCCAATTCAAAACATGTTTACATGGAGGGAGGAGCGTGCGCGGGTGTGTTTGTCTTAGAAGAAAAGGAAGTTCCTTAAAAAAAACATTTTCAGTGCTCAGTCTGAACAGTATGAAAAACAGCACTGCACCTGCGCCCAACTTCCAACCCTCTTCCTCGTCTGTTCTGTCCCGAAGGCAATCTGTTTCCTCCCATCTCCATCAGTCAGGCTGTCCAGGCGAGAGCTGCCTCTCTGTTGTCTGCAGAGTGCATGTAATACCTGTTTGTCACACAAGCTGTGTGGGACAATTACATGGTTTTGTCACTGGAGTGTGGGGGCTTGTCTGGGCTTTGCAGATAACTGTTGGAGAGTATTAGACAATTATTGCATCAGTGTTTAGAGAAGGAGATGAGCTGATATAGGCATCAGTCTTACTCAGCCAATTTTATCATTTTTAAATATATACTGTATATATATATATATATATATATATATATATATATAGGATTAGAGTCTCTTATCTAAAAGCAAAAATCCTCTCTCCCTGCAAAATCCCAGTCAGCTCTGAATTAATCCTATTCCACCGACATCTGACAAAGCACACAACACCATCTGTATCTTAAGACTGATACAGCTGGCTGTAAATGTGTACTAGAAATACCAGTGTAAAGACTTTCCTCTGGGATGGTGCACTGACATTTTCTGGCATCATTTAAAGTAAAAGTGAGTGAAGCCAGTGCTAGTCAGTACTAATAATTCTCTGAGCCATGCATGTTTTAAGCCAGAGGTGGCAAATGTCCTTGATGCTATTTCTGAATCTGGTCATCAGAATACATCGGTATACACCAAACACCACTGGCAGGCTCTCAAACCGCCAGCCTCACTTAACAGATGCCTCCAGGGATAAAGACTACTACTCATCCTTAATTAGATTTATTCCTGGCTGGCAACAAATTCTTCATCTGTTCTTCCAGATATTGCTCTTACCTCGACCATACCCCGTAACAGTCATAGGACTGTGTGTTGTTCAGATGTAACAGATTGTGTCAGATGTAGGCCGAAACTGACAAGTGGGGTTAAAAGCACTGGCCAAAGCAGATTGTACAATAAAACCTTTTGTGTCTCTTCATCTGTGTGTGTGCGCAGCTGGTTGGCTCTGCAGTGTGTGTGTGTGTGTGTGTGTGTGTGTGTATGTTGTCACTGTGGCTGGGCATGGGTTTGTTCATGTCTAAGTATATCTAGTGTTGTATGGAACCACTCCCACTGTCTGTGGTTACTCCTATTGGGCAGTTCCGAAGTTGAGTTTGTGGTGAAGGCGAATATGGTGCCTGTTTTCCTGCTCAGGCTAACTTTAGCAGGCTCGAGGCAGACGAATGTTTGAACAGTAGTGCAGGTTTTTTTTTTTTGGTGGTTGAAAAATGAATAGGGCCACACTGGATGGAGTCGGCCATTCCAGTGCCGTGATTGTGCGCCTTTTAAAAATTGTGAAACCTGTTTGATTGGGGATATGACACTAGTACAGGAAGGGAAGTCCAAGGAAATATATCGTTTAATAATACAACAGTAGAGGACGCAGGACACACAACTAGTGCTTGTGAGATTTTAAACAAAAGGCAAAAGTCAAAGGGAAAAGAAATACTTGACCAGGTTCTTTTTTTTTATAATTTTTTTTTAAAGAATAATGAACCTGCGACTGACGTGTTGGCTAAAGTATTTTTTGCACCTATACCAATAATGTGCAACCCATTTTATTTCATTTGACAAAATCAGTGTTAACCTATAGTGGAATATATTTCAGACCACTAAAGTCGATTAAAGCCCCTAAAGATAATCATCCAGCTGATCACTCACAATTCTGGGGTTAGATATATGCCTATTTCATTTTTATTAAAGGTCCATAAAAGATATATATTTTGCATCTATTTTTGATTTTGCCAAACAGCAAAATGCATACGATTACATGCAGATGAGCAGATGTTTCTCCTCATCCTCATCCTTTGATAGACAAACTGTTAAATAACTCATATATAACATCTATAAGGCTCCATTCATACCATCCTTTCTACATCGCTCTATCAAGTGCCTCTTCAACTTTAATGTTGAGCAGTTTTTAACAGAATTTCAACGAAGAGATTAAAGTGCAGCCCAGAGAAAACATGGCCGGAAGATTGCATGTTCACCGTGCCTGAGTGTATCTATCTTATTCTGCATAATTTATTACAACAAATGGGGGTTGGCAATTTAACACAATTCATATTGGATGGTATACATGTATAGGCTATTGATCATGTTGTTATGAATACCCACAATCCTTTCCAGTGCATGTGAATGTGAAAATTGAAAGAAAGAAAGTTTTCTTATCCTTGGTAGCAATGCTACACACAAAGAGCGGGAAAGAGAGTCTGTCTTTTACAAAACTTGAGACCATCCGGCACACATTCACAGCTGTCCCCTGGGGGCTGCGTGTTGGAGATGTGGAAATATATCAATCTGAGAACAAGCAAAGAAGCAAGGGATGAAGAACAGTGTGTTTATGTGTGTGAGTTTTCTCCTGCGTGCAGGTATGTGTGTGTGTGTGTGTGAGAGAGAGAGAGGAAGATATGTTACTGCTTGTTGACTGCTTGCTTAGCATGGAAGATGAAAACAACATAAGAAGTTGAAAAGGAAATTGAAAACGGTCATAGGGGAGGTGATGGAGCTGCATAACCCAGCTGGAGTCAGTTGACCTTAGACAGAATGGACACGGTCTCTTTACTGGAGGCAGCCTTGCATGTAACAAATATTTAACCTTAATGCTTGTCTTTGTCTGGTTAAATTATTGCAGCAAGATAACAGCAACAAATATCTAAACAGAGGTGAATGTAATATACATTTAAAGTCAGTTATAGGCACAGAGCCTCAGCTTCGTCAGCTCAAAGAATGACTGAGGCTAAAGACGCTAATTTGATTGAGGCTAATTGGCCTTTCATCTGATGTTTCAAGACCAAATTAACATTTTCAACCCACTAATGACAAGAGTCTAAGTGAGCTAATTGAGCATTGTCATAGGGCAGTTTCCATCCATAAAATTAGATAAATTTACCTCCAAACAGTGACAAAATGATTCTTGATAAAATTGTTAACCTTTGCATATCTTTTCAATAAAGGCATTTTCACTTGATGGAACAGGTATGGACCTCCATTGTACCTTCATTGTTTCTGACCATACATGCAGAATTGGTGTGTGTACACGCGACGTCTGGGTTTGTTTACTTGTTTCATAAGCTTCCCTCACTTTATTAGCCTTGTTCTTTAATCAGAAGTCACCCTTCTATCCTACCATCTCTCCTTTTGCTCTAAATTCTTTTTCTTTTATCTTTTTTGGTACGATGTGTGTGTGTTAACCCGAACAGGCATACACACATATGCAGAGTGCTCACACCCACTAACGCTATGCAGCCTGGCTGATAGGATCAGTGTGATGCTGTATAAATTTCCCCTGGTGAAGTTTTTTTTTTTTTTTTGCCAGGACACACTGAGACACACTCATTCGCAAGCAAATGCTTGCATAGAAGTAAACACACACACACACACACACACACTGAACAAATGCCCTCCCTGTGTGCTGCCAAATAACTGCTGCAAACAAAGATTAGAGAAAACACATCAATTTATGTGCCACAGCTTTTTATTTACTCTCAGGCTCAGGCTGGGGGTGACAAGGGCTGCAAACAGTCGGTTTTAGCTTTCGACTCCTAAGCCAGCCGCACTATAGCTGAAGCTTCTTTTTCAATAAGCACATAACTGATTCCTGTATAATTACACTCATTAGAGAACTGCAGCCTGGACTTTACATAATCAACGTTGATACACTGGACACAAAGACATTGGACTTCGTTGAAGACCTCAGGCCCGTTTTGTAGTTGCAGTAATGACAATAGAGCGGTGATGACAGTAATGATACTTTGATAATGTCAGTTATACAAGCGCCTTTGTGCTCCCTTCACCGATCTGTCTCTCTCTCCTTTTCCTTCTCACTTCTACCATACTTCTCTCTCTGTCTCTCTGCCATCACTGAGCCTTGGTTGATTGTCAGGAATGTTTTGATCCTTATCAGCCTGATACATGTCAGGGAAACAGAATATCCTCACCCGCAGTCATATTGCTTACAGCCCTCACTGTCAAGACTTAGCTTAATTGTCAGGAATGCTAACAATTTTTTCCCCATTTATCTGTTTAGTCAGGAGTCTTTTCTTCTCAATACCTTTTTCTTTTCCTTCAGGCATGTGTACCTGTTTATCTCCTCTGAGGCAGTGTGTACAGAACACGTATGTGTGTTCTGGCTGCTGCGGTGCTCGTTGGCTTGATTGGATTTCCTTTTTTGTTGATTGAGCCTGTTTATATTGCTGAGGTCAGTCCATGTGCTGTGGACAGCAGAGGATAACATCAAGTCTAAATGCCTCTGTTTATTTATGCATGTTTGCAGAATTGCTTACTCCTTGTTTACAGACTTGGAGGGCAACTTTGGTTTGCGATTGCGTCTGTAACTGTACACATGCATCCTCATGTACACTGTGAGGAGTGTGGGCATGTGCTTGTGTCTCGTCCATTGGCTGGCACTTGCTGTCGGTGTCCCCCTCTTATCAGTGTGATTTAGGAGCTGCTAACATGCCTGCAGTGTTTGCACTAACCCATCTGGAGGCCAGAATTTGCCTGCACCAGGAAGAACCGACGCCCCCCATGCCAACTGTGGCCACAGTGTTTGGGTGGGGGTGCTCGTCATGGTGGGCTGGTGGTTAGAGTTGGTTTGAGCTGGGGAAAGTGCTATAGTATTTTAGGATCAATGAGCAGCAGACAGAAGATCATAAATAGAGTTTTTATTGCCGAGCTGCTATGCTGGGAGAGCCTGGGTCTTTCAGCAAGATCACAGTAGTTATTGATGGTTCCCATGTGCTGGGAACATGAGGGTGTGCGGTGTAGGCACTTCAGACAGCAGAAACAGCGCACATGGCAAGGCTGGCAGAGCCTCCTGCCCTCGCTCGGCTCTCCCAGGGTTACCCCCTGACAATCTACTGTCCTGAGTGTGCAGACACAGCACACACCTTCTACCTACAGCTGGAAGAGTCTTTCAAGTCTAGCATTTATAATAAAATAAGCAACAATCAAAGTTACAAAAACATTTTTATGTATTATTTATTAGGGGTTTAACTTATCTCACCTGATCTGCTTCATCAGGCTTGTGTGGGTGTGGTTTGATCACATTTAATTATCAGAGACCGAAAAACCCACCAAGTCTCATCAGATTGCAATTCAAATCCTGATCGATGCACAGGAGTACGTGCGGGAAAAATAAACACCGACAATAGAAATATTAAATGTGAAATAACCACAGAGGTTCCAACTCAGGCAGAAACAAGTGTGTTCTTAAAGGACCCCACTCAAAGTAAAAAGCAGATTTTTGGGGGCCTTTAAAAACAAAAAACAAACTGACATCTCTGTAAAATGAAAACTAAATTGTACCAGCATTAACCCAGAATAGCACGGTTCGTATTTAAAACAACAGTTATCTCACTTTACAAAAGAAATCAAGTTAAAAAAATATATATATTTCACTTACAATAGATTAAAAATATGACATCCCTGTTAAAAAGTTATCCTGTAGCTTTATAACAACGCGACTCACATTCAAAATGTAGATGGCAAGAGCAGGTAAAAACACTTTGATCTCTGCACTCTGCCACGTTTTTGTGTCATGTGTACACAGTGAATCTCTGAGGGAATCTTTATTTACACCAAACTGCACCAAAACTAAAATCACTGTTAGCATCCAAAGCTGAATGTACTGTTTTTACAAGGATCTGTGTCAGGCTGGTCTCGTTGGTAATGGTCATGCTTGTGCCATTTCTGCAGAAGGGCTAAACTGTATCACACAATAGCAAGCATGAGGTTATGACCCACTTTTGGAGGCTAAACACCAGATCTGCTTTTTATCTTCAGAAACACAATCAATGTTTAAGATTGTGTTAAAGTCCGTTCATATATGAGTGTTTTGCGTTCTGTGAAGAACTGCCTCTTAATGGATGGCTGTGATGGAGGACAGAAGGATGTAATATGCTCTGTGTGTTATGTTCTGTAGGTCTTCATTGAGGGTTTTGTTTTTACAACCATGCTAATTTGGGGCGGCTAGCTGAGTAGTTTGGCAGGAGTGTGAGAAGGTTGCGTGGTTAGGGACCACAGAGATTTTTTTCATTCAGTGCCAGAGAGCTGCATTGCTCAAAGCTTTTGAGAAAACATCTGATGGAGCCTCTTGAGTGCTCCCAGATTGGCAACGTGAATAGTAGCTTTCATGAAGGCTGCTTGCCCTAATGTGTTTTCAAGCGCTCTGTGTGTGTGTGTGTGTGAGTGAGAGAGAGAGAGGTTGTTTTCATGCATGTAGGTATGTATGCATCATTGACTCCACTTTACTTTGGTGTGTGTGTGTGTGTCTCTGTGTGTGTGTGTGTGTGTGTGTGTGTGTGTCTGTGTGTGTGTGTGTGTGTGTGTGTGTGTGTCTGTGTGTGTGTCTGTGTGTGTGTGTGTGTGTGTGTGTGTGTGTGTGTGCGGTTTGGCTGTTTGGGTAAATAACTCGAGGCAGAGGCAAAAAGCCAGCAGCAGAAATGCACAGCTGGGTGTATTTCAGGGACTTTTTCCAATGGTGATGTCTCAATCCTTCACAGAGCTACTGTGGACCTACCTTTTCATTTATTTATACAGACAGTAGCTGCATACGAAACAAACATCTCTTCTGTCTGACTGCCTCTCCTGGGAAGACTTCTTCACTGACCACAGAGCCCTCCATGGAAAAAGTGAGGCGTTCAAGCGCCAGCCTCCTTTTTTTACATAAATGTCACTTTGGTTTTTTGTCTCCTTTTATATCACTAACCCCCCCCCCCCCCCCCCACACACACACACATTTATCTAGTATTTACACAGCTAGTTGTACAAACACAGTAGATGGGAGAAGTGTGTCAGCTTAAGCTCCCACAAACTTGTATATTTATTGCAGTTGGTATTGTATCCATAATTCGGCTGTTCTACTTTGAACCTTAATGTCAGCAAACATCATCAGGGCTGTTTCATAAGCCCGATGCTCCCAGCTGTTTTCCCGTTTGTCTATCTGATCCAGGCTCCGCTCGGCTGAGATCCTCCACAGAGGCAGGGCAGCTACTGCTGCAGCACTGTGGCTTGCAGGGGTGCACAGACCCAAGCAGGCATGGAGTCATCACAAGTGAAGCTGCTTGACAGAGGGGCCTCAGTGGTCCTCAGAGAGCCACATTGAAGCACTCTGTCTCCCCCAAGTGGTGTGTCATAGCACCCCAGGACCACCACCACCACTTGGTCTTCCCACTGCACAGTGTGATCATGTACACATTTGTGCCCAGTTTGTTTCCTGATGTCTTCATGTGTGTGTGTGTGTGTGTGTGTGTGTGTGTGTGTGTGTGTGTGTGTGTGTGTGTACAGTGCAGGTGTCACTTTGATTGGAGGGTGCCGATAAGCATGACTTACACCAGACACGAATGGGATCAGATTCCACACACTCCTCTACAACGCTTTAGGAATCGGGAGTATTTTTGCCTGTGTGTCCTTTGTGGCTATCAGGTTTTAACAGCCTGGCTTTGTATGCTGGGTGAGCCAGGTCAGGCCAGAGTGGGGAAAACGATACTCCATCCACAGGAGACAGGACACACGCCCTCACTCTGTTCCACGCTGTGTCGCAAATGCTTGAGAGAGGGAGGGAGCATCAGACACGTGTGCTATGAAAAAACTTCTGAGCTTGGAGCCGTCTGACACCTGAGCTGTAAAGTGAACCTCTCTATGTTGTACTTCCTTTTGTGTTTATCCTGTCCTCTTCTATCACAGGTATGAAACGTCCGTTCAGCCCATCAGCTCTGCCGAACACCAAGCTGGACAGGAGGGGGTTTGGCGCCGGGGAGGCAGTCCAGATGGACAGCGAGCCTTGCTGCGACGCCCAGGATGAAGGTGCAGTAACGGATGAGCAGACACAAGGGGGCGCCCTGCCTTCTGCACCCTACAGAGCCAAAAGGGAGCGAAAGCAGCGGAGCTACACATTGTGTGAGGTTTGCAACATCCAGCTCAACTCAGCCGCACAGGCCCAGATCCACTACAACGGCAAATCCCACCAGAAGAGACTCAAGCAGATCAGCAATGGCAAGATGCCCAGTAACACAGGTAGGCCTGGAGCACTGCTTGACTGACCACTTTCTATTTTTATAGTTGCACAATGTGATATAAATGCTGAACACTGGATAAAGTGCTTTGCCACTGGATTGTGTAACCTTGTCTAGTACAATAGAGCCATGCAGATTACCAGAATCCCACACAATGTTCACACTACACTGTCACCAGCATCTGTGTGCCAATCCTCCCCACTTGTATTCAATAGAAGTTAAACAAATTGGATTCTATTTGCTGAAATGAATTCAGACAGAGCCTTGGGCTGAGGACACACACACATACACACACACCCACACACACAAGTGGAGCTGAGTGAAGTCCGCAAGTGAGAAGCTAATTAAGTGCTGGTTGTGTTTGATGGTTGTGTTCCTGGGAGTGATGCGGCTGGAGTTAAGTTGGACATTTTGTCATTCTAGTCACAGCCTCGATTAGGACTCCGCTCCGAGGGGAATCAGTCTCTCAGTTAAGTTTGACTCGTTCACACTCTCGGTCTCTCTTTTGCTCTTTCTTCAGCCTTGCCAAAAGCATGCGCACACACACAATACTCAAACGGTACAGTTAAAACACACAAGTATAAAATATGTGTCTCAGCACAGCAGGTTAGCGAGCCGGAAGACGAATGAACCAATCACGCAGCGAACATCTGCCCCCCCAAAATGCACACTGTCAACAGCCAACAGGGCCTCGCAGATCTTTTGGTCGGATGCACGTGTGTTTTAGATCTGTGCGTTTGTGTGTGCGCTTTTTAGTCCGTGTTTCTGAAAGAGCATGGCAGTATTTGAACCTGCACTATCTGAAAAAGGCATTTAGTAACACCAGGATATAAAATCTTTCAAAGCAGGTGAAATAATCCCATCCCTGTGGTAGATCTGTGTTGTTAAATGTCAAATCATGAAAAGATATTTATTTCTAAGAAAGCGCTGGACTGAGGCTTGTTCAACAGTTCAATTTCCAAGGTAGCTGGGGAGCCAATACACTCTTGAGCAAGGCACTTAACCACCAACTGCTCCAACGTAGCTGTTCACTGGTCTACAGTAGGGGGCAGTTATGATGCCAACTGCATTTATGTCTGAAAATGACATTTTTAAATACAAAAATTGTCAGTTGCTGATATCTGAGCAATGCTGTAGGAAGAGTTATTTGTATAACCCAGTGTAGTGCTGCGTTAACAGTTAATAATACATTATTTGTCTTGATGAGACTGAGGTTGAGATGAGAAGTGTACAGTTCTTACACAAAATCCAGACGGAAAAATGTGTCTGGAATTTTTTTTTGAAATAATTTATTTGGATAATGTTGGTGGGCATTTTTCTGTGTTTTCTGTATAATAATAATTAATTGCGTTTTATAATTTTTAATTAGCACCTTTCTTATTACTGTTTTTGTGATGGTTTTCCTTGTTGGGACGTTATTATACTAAATTGACAGCTACCTACAACTGGCATACCAGTGGAGGAGTAAAAAGGCTAAAAGTGAAGGTTTCAACCTTTTTATATTTTCAATCAAGAAACTTCTTCAGTGTTCTAAGCCGGGGATAATGCTAATCAGTGGCTCTGAGTCTCTCTTTGTATCTCTGTCCTTGCAAGAGATGAATGGGATGTTGCTGTCTTGTCTCTTAATGGAAGGAAATACTGAATTACAGTAAGTAAGGACATTTGTGCTCAAGCTCACGCTGTGTCTTCTTGGGATCAGTTAAATTGAGGTTTTGTTTATCTACTCTCCATGAAGGGCTATGCAAGAACTTCAGGAATTATAGTTTGTGAATGACGAGCCTTATGTGTAAATCAAATTGAGGTTGTTTGATCGGGCGGGACTTGGCTGCAAAGCACTGTAAATATGAAAGTGTGAATCCCTCGAACGCCCCCTCATTGATGTTTTTCTTTCAAGTGGGCAACAATAATTTTCTATGCACAAAGCAGTCTTGTTAAAACCATCGCTCTCTGTTAAATTTAATGAGTGAATACATTTAATACACTTGCCATTTTTGTGGAAATCGTTGTAATTCACAATTGTGACATGTGAGTGAAAATGTATTGCTAATGCTAATGCAATTAGCCTCCAGATGCACTAAGCCATTTAGTTTGATCAACTGAGTTTTTCCAAATATGCTCCATACTGACTAAATTGTTGTGCAGACATTAGTTTTTTGAACATGCTAACACATAAGGATTTTTTCACACACATGGCAAACATACATTAACTTAGCAGTAATGTGGAGGCCAACTTCTGTTGCCTGTGATTTTATGACTGTTTAATGCAGGTTTTGCTACTGACATATTTTTCTGTTTTATTTTGTCAGAAGTCTGCAAGAGGATAAAATATTTACTTCATTCAGGAGTTCTATGCAGCACCTAAGGAATTTGTCAGGTGGCAGTTATGACAGTGTATCATTACTTTAGTCGTGCTGCATCTGACAATAGACACACAAAAAAATATGTCAACGACAACACATGGCTCTATTGAAGCAGAAAGTTAACGCTCACAGAGGAGAGCACGTCATCAACTGTGATTTTCAAAAGTATAAATGTAGCATTTTGTTGTTTGCAAAGCAAAAGGAGGAAAAATAGGACACTTAAACATTTTTGTCAATGCAGTCAACAAAAACTATTAGAAATCTTTTCTGAAAATGCCAGTGTTGACAGAAAACGTTCAACAGTAAACATTGTTTTCACATTGATCTCCATTAGTGTGGTCGGGCACTGAGATCAGTGCAGAAGAATTATTCTGAGCTGAAAATTGGGTTTTAGCACACAAAGTGCTTAGGTCCTTCTTTTTCTTCTATGCTGATGGGCCCAAAAAAATATGGATTTTGAGCATACGTTATATGTGCATACATGCATGTTTTGTGTGTAAATAAATACAAAAACAACACACACACACACACACTCTGAAAAGTTGTGTTATCCTCATACTAGGAAAAAAAAAATTATATATGCATATTAATGCATGAACACACATAATCCACAGCGTTTAAGGACACGGGACTGTTGGTTCTTATTGGTTGGCCTGATTCAGCATGTTCATGTCATGTCTGCAGCAGAGGCAGCCGGTGGAGCTGTCTCTCAAATCAGGGATTTCATGCAGTAAGTACTTAATTTTCAACACCACCTTTTTTTTTTGTTATTCCTGCATAAAAATACTGCAGATCGACCACATCAATTCGAAGCAAAACTAACTTTTCTGCACCTTTTTATCAGACATATTCTTGAAACTGATTCACAGTGGTGGTAAAATGTTATGATACTTTGTTTTTGTATGCGTCTCCTTGATGCAGGGTCTTTCGTTTTGGATTACAAACTGGTCTCACACAAGTGCACACATACATGTCAGCAGTTAGCTTACCATCAGCTCTAGTCTTTGCTCTGTGTTCAAGTGCAAGCTTTAACAGAAGGCCGAGGCGATGCAGTGTGTTTATTCATTCTGGCTTTATTGTCAATAGCTCTTTGAGGTCGACTTGGTGTGTCAGGGTGGTTAGATGCAGCAGACCGGCAAACATGGAACAAATTTAATAAATTCTATAATATACCAGAAACTCTGTCATACACGCAGGCCATGTGCTGTCTAAATTCCCTGTTTTGGTACACTGCTGCAGGTGATGCAGACTGGATTTATGAAAGTTTGAAGGTTTGTGTTGTGTTGTGTAGTTAAGTGTGTGTGTGTGTGTGTGTGTGTGTGTGTGTGTGTGTGTGTGTGTTTTGCAGGGAATGCTGAGCTCTTGTGGTGTGCAGATTCTCTCTGACATGCAGTCACAATCACACAGCCTTATCTCTGTTCACCTTCTGCTGACTCCCTCAGGCAGCCAGCCCTGCTGTGTCCTCAGCTCCACCACAGCTCATCTGCTGTGTATGTGTGTGTCTGTGTCTGTGTACGTATGTGCGCATCCTGCATGTCTGGTTCAGATATTTTTTTTAAATTCTTAAATGCTGCAGAGTCTGTAACTTGTGCTGTGGAAACATAAACATAAATACATGCTTTAGTGCATCTGTGTTTATGTGAGCCCACATATGTACAGTAGGGCATCCATGCCTCGTATGGATGTTTATAGGTTTATGGATTCCATGAATAACTGATAATTTTTTTCCTGTGTGTGTGTGTGTGTGTGTGTGTGTTACTCCCAACGAATCGTCTCCATGTCGGCGTGCATTTCCATCCTTCTGCTTCACTGAGCTGACAGTGGGTTCAGTCTCTGTTTTTCTCTCTCTCTCTCTCTCTCCTGTCTCTCCTCCTTCCTCTCTCTTCTTCCTCATCTCCCCCTTCTTCTGGACATGTGGCCCGGCCAGTCCTGCTGAAGGATGAATATGCCAGAGATTAAGTGTTCTGTTATCATGGAGAGTAATATGCAGAGAAGCTTGCTGACAGATCGGGTTGGAGAGAAGTCCTGATGTTTGGGTGACAATATGAGTTCAGGTGTTAATTTATGCAGTTCATGCCAATTTAAATTTTAATGTTTCATAACGAGTGATATAAAAAATTCACAGTGAATGCTGGCCTACTTGATTTTTATTCAAGCATTTTAACATTAAGGTTGGCAATCATTTCTTGAGAAAACACCACGTCGCTCCTTTTTAAGGGAATGGTTAAGATGCAGACAAAAAAATAAAATACAACACAATTGTGGTGAAACAACTAGGCTGAAGCAAATAGGTTACCTGAAAGTGGAATAAAGCTACTTGAGAAAAATAAAATCCTCAAGATATTTTTTACATTGTCATGCTTTTATGGCTCCTAATGCTGGCAATATTTCATCCTGTCCAAAACGAAAAACAATAACAATGGTTGCAATATTTCAATGCCATAGAATTATTTTTTTTTTTTTATTGGAGCAAAACCATGTGGTGGATAGATATTTTACAGATGTTGATATGTCATTGTTTATTTGCATTTTTGCATAATTTCCTCAATAATAAAAAACACAAACTCAAGCGCAGTGAAGCTTAAAAAATAAAATAAATACGATTTTCTGTCATGATCATTTTTTTTATAGAAATACAAGAAAGAAAAGTCCAGTTGATATGACTGACTCATAGTTTGGAGTTTTGCTCACAATGTAACATCAAGTTGAAAACAAAAATGAAGTCCAGACGTATAAGATGTCTCCTTTTCTCAGTATTATGATGTCCTTCACAGCGCGGTCCACGTCAGTGCAGTGCATCCAAAAATGTACGCAGAGAGATGGATGTTTACAATACGCCTTGTTGTGTTCGTACTCATGCTTCTTAATTAACATCCCTTCTTTTACAAGGCTATATTTGTGAAGTCTGATTCTTGTTGATTGTGTTATTGCCAGCATTACATTTACATCCTCATCCCCACAGATTTTACATTTAACACATTTAGCTGACACAAGCTGCTGACAGGAGTTCTGTACATTGCTCAAGGACACTGAATTCAAATCTGTGACAAACATTTTGTTAACACTTTACTCCTTATTTCTTTCAAAAGCAATGTTTTCACTTATATATATATTTTTCTTTTTACTGGAGAGCTTCCATTTAGGCTAAATAAAAGATGACAAATGTTTCTGCTGTTTCTTATGGTCATGAAAATGACACGGTATTTACATTACATTACATTTAACCAAAGTGACTTCCAAATCAAGAGCAAATGGGGGTTCAGTGTCTTGCTCAAGGACACTTCAACACATGGCCAGGAGAAGCCTGATCGAACCGCCAACCCCACAATTGATGGACGACCTGCCCTACCTCCTGCGCCACAGCCGCATTCGAACAATTTCATTCTGGGTTTCTTAGCTGACATCAATGCAAAGGCCTAATAATTAAATATTCAAAGTGTCTGGCTGTGCAAAACACCCATGTATGCTTTCTACTTTCCTGTTTGCTAGGGTTAGGGTGTGTGTGCGTTACCTAGTTGGTGCATATGAGCATGAAACCCCATTTACTTCCTCTCTCTTCCAGTGTTGCCGTTCTCAGTGGAGATGTTGGGAGGTCTCAGACTTCCTCTGACCCACCAATGAGCAGCAAATAGTCTAGTCCTCTGAGGGAGACAGTCCTTAATCCTTTATAATTAGCATTGGTATTAATTTTGGCCAAGGACAGATACCCCAAAATATGGAGATGGACAGTTGAAACACACTGCGCCCCTGACGGGAATGCCTTATGCACTCTCACTCACGGACATACACATGGCTAAATTGTGCAGCACTATAAATAACCCTCCTTTTCAGAGCAGATAATCAAATGATGATGGAAGGGTGTGGAGAGAGTGAGGGAAGAGAGAGAAGAGGGACGGAGAGAGTGGACAGCAGCCTGGCCTGACATGACCCAACAGAGGCGCCTGTGGATCTATAAATCTACCCGTCTGACAACACACTGTCGGCCTGTGTGTCGTTGTTTGTATTTTCCATTGTGCTCATCTTCCTTGTGAGGAGGCATAAATGTGTAATGTGTGGATGTTTTTTTTTCAGAGAGAGATAGGGGGGGGGGGATCGAGGGAGAGAGGAAGAAAGAGAGAAAGAATGAATTTGCTTTCATTGTCCTCCATATCTCATTTTCCTTTGATTTTTGCATATTTTTGCTGTGTGTGTGATGTGAGCCTCCTCTTCATGGTTAGTCTCTTCATCATGGTCCCTGCCTGACTCTATCTCTCTGGCTGTGTTTTAAAAAAGCGTGAGGAATTGGATTAAAGGCAAGGATTTTCTGCTTGAATGCATTTGCGCATCTGTGTTTTATTTTTGGGCTGCCTTGCCAGTTTCCTATTTTTTCCCCAGCAGAGGGTGAAATGACTTCTCCCTCTCCTCGCCTTTCGACATACAGTATATTACCTTTGTGTGGTGTTGGTGTAGTGGCCTATGTACATCATTTAGTGTTGCCTGTCTCTGGTTGATGTTTTCATCAAATGATTGATTCCAATAAAAGCTTACGGGGAAATTATTGTGCAGCTGCTGGTTGTCGGACATGTCGAATTCCAGGAAACACTTCCTTTTTACCATTTGGTCAAACATTAAAATCTCCACTAACAGTACTAGATGGTCAACATTATTATAAAAAAAAATGTTTTAATTAAATGAGAATACGTACAGTAAATGCAAATTACAATGAGGACAAATAGGAGATTGCAGTGACCTATTTTATGTGTGGATGAGTTAACCACCTCAGTTTCTTTTCCTGGTGTAGGCGGTTGTGTAAATCTCCTGAAACTCAATGTGGCTGTGGAGTCCTGCACTTTGTTCCCGCCCCTCCACCTCCGATCCCCCTCCGCTCGCTGTCCTCTCTCTCCCTCCTCTCTGCTTCGCCCCAGGGTTAGCCCCTCTACGTGACGGCAGTTCAAACTGTGGAAAAAGGTCGACGGGCATACCGGGTCGACACACAGGGCCCAGCGGAGCGAGAAACATGACGAGCGGCACCTAGAAGGCCACTGGGAGAGGGGCGCACCTCTCAAAAAATCATCCGATGTCTGTGTTTACCCGGGCGCTGATAGGTCGACCGGCTCTGTCTGAGGAGAAGGCCAAGCGCATCTCACAATGAGCCCTTATCTGGCTTGTCTGATTCACAAAACCATATTGCCCCAGCTGCCGCAGACATATCTGCTAAATGAACTGAACAGTTTGCCAGTTTGCTAAATGTCAGAAAATATCAGTCAGTTTCAACAGTATTTTGTCAATTTGGTCACCTGGGACGACCCTCTGTCTTTCTCACTTGCGGTCGCCCTCATTCCCTCTCACTGTGTCCCTTTTTATTCTCAATCTGAAGTGTTATGTCAGTGTTTGTGCGCACAACATGGAGAACTTTTTTTTTTACAGCTGCTCACACGCTGAACATCAGTAGAAATGTTGTACATTTGATATACAAACAACAAAGGTACAATGTGACCTGATGAGCCTCTCTATTTCTCCCTCACTCTCTCTCTTTCTCTTTTGGCCAATTTCGACTTCTTCCCTCAGTAGCTTATTGCAAACAAGCCCATGAAAGGCTTTCTTCCCCCCCTCCATTTCGCCTCCACCTTAGTCTTCCTCTGAGCCCCATCATTACAGGCCTTTAGAAGGGCAAAATTACAGCAGAGTGACTTATTACCAGCTGTATCCAGGGATGGGGATGGAGGTTAGAGAGCGAAAAGGTAGGCAGGAACAAAGGATAGAGAGATAGAGAGTGATGAAGTAGATGAGGGAGAGGAACAAGGAAGATGGAAAGATGGAGGGTTCTAAGAGGGGATGGATCACATTGGCAGGACTGAGACAGAGAGAAGGGGTAAAGATTACCAAAGAGATTGAGAGTCTTGAGAGAGTGGGTGGTGTGTGAGAAAGAGAGCAAGAAGCAGACGTAGACAAACACTGTCATTTACGGAGCGAGGCTGAGCTGCCTACTAATGGACACATGATGTATGGCCCCTGAAAGTTT
Organism: Nannoperca australis; assembly: GCA_036023655.1. NCBI lineage: Eukaryota > Metazoa > Chordata > Actinopteri > Centrarchiformes > Percichthyidae > Nannoperca > Nannoperca australis. The sequence goes on from JAVQJD010104600.1 coordinate 83,744, forward strand.
ACTCTGCTTCACAGCTCCCAAAGTTCACACGTACCTCCCATCCTTCACCTCCACTGCCTCGCCAATGGAAGCAATGCACTATGGGACGCCAGAACCAGCTCTGCGGAGGCTCACTGAGTTTTTTTCTGCCAGCATTGGGATGTTAGAGCATCATTTTGGGGGGAATTTCCTCTAATCTCAGGAGAGCCCTTGTAACACGTCGAATGAGTGGAATCAACAGCAAAGTAGTCAGACAGTGTCGGAGTGCTAGCTCTGTGGACCTCCGGAGACCCTTGCCGTGTCGTACACAAAACTGAAGTAGACAAGCTTTAGTCAACAGATGTAAACTAGGTGGAATGGGATGAGAGTGAGAGTGGGAGGAGGGCACGTACGATACACCAACAAACACCGAAATAGACATCTCACTGGCGTAGATGACGGTAGCTTTTCACCTAACGCACCCACAAAAGAGAACACACTCACCCTTGGGCTTTAATTTCACACTGACATACAATCCTATTTCTTACATCTGTGTTTGTAACTAAATCACACAATAACACAAAGTAAGAGCTAACACATACTGTATATGCAGTAGGATACACAGGGATGCAGTGTGGAAGCCTGCAAACTGACTGTGATGCAGCAGTGAGTGCTTGTGGCTCTTGTGTTGTGTAGCAGGCTGCTGTCTGGCTCATAGTAAATGTGTCTGCCGAAGATAGAGAACGGACTTTGCTGCTTTAACCAAATGTGGTTTAAAATGAAGCGGTTTGATTGCTTGTGTGGAAAACAAGTTCTCTGTCAACATAGACAGACAACTCAAATATAAATGTCTCATGTGATTTAGCAGAATAAAAAGCATGCAATTTTATTTTAGAAGTTCAGTTAGAAACACAACTAAGAGGAAATATTTGGATTACATTAAATCATTTAAAGCAGTCGAGTCAGTTTTATTTATACAGCCCATAAATCATACATTTTTCTCAGAAGGTTTTACAATATTCAAAATCTCAAAACCACAATATCCAAAATAGTTGTGGAAAAACAATCCTTCAACATGAAAATACTACAATAACACAAAACAAAATAAAAACTGTCGAAAATGAAAGGTAAGAAATGCAGTTTTAGTGTAGTTACAGCTAAAATTGTTCCAAATTTTTTAAAGAAGAAATGGCCATTAGATCAAATCAATCAATCAAATGAACAATCAAAACAAAGATGTGAAAAACACTCAACAAAATGTTCTTTGAAATAAAATATTTTGGTGTTAATGCCTTATGATGATGATGATCTACATCACAGCACATGATGTGGTGTTTCTTAAAAACAGGACTAAACTTGAACCAGTTTGTGTCCCAACATTCATTCTCCGACTTGTGATCCTACTGTACGCAGGAATGTCAGTTCTTACAGGATTTAGGCAAATACTCCCAGTTCTCTGTTGAGCATGGCCAAAAGAGACAACTACAGCACCTCTGGTCTCTCCCACACAAACATGCAAACACACATACTCTCACAAACACGCACACACACACACATGCACAATGCCATTTAGAAAGCGAGCGAGGCAACTCATGGATGATTTTCATTGTTATTCATGTATTAATTTATTCGGTCATGGCAGACGTGAAACAGGGCTGTAATATGCAGATGTGGGTTTGTTTCTCGATGGGAATTTTCCGGTCCACTGCCTCTAGCTGCCACTAATAATAAAGACAGGCAAGGAAGGTGGAGGAGGAGAGGGGGGAGGGGAGGCAGAGAGAAAGAGAGAGAGAGAGGGAGAAATGGGAGTTAGAGAGGAAAGGTTGGAGTTGTCAAGATGCCTCCAGTCATACACCAGCTCTCCAACAAATCCCCCACTCTACACAAACGCACACACTCAGAAACACACATGACCAGGTGTGATCTTGCTGTGAATGATCTTGTCCTTGACATGAAGGTGAGCTTGTAGAGTTGTCCTCACCATTGTTGACAAGACGCCTGAGCAGCTGCAGTCTGTTGCTCCTCTGTCTTTTATCAGCAGTCGAGGATGCTTTTAAACTGGCTACGGTTAATGTAACAACACACTACAATACAAGTGACAATTAAAATAAGATGCGTCTTTAAATGAGGATTAAAAACCTATAGCCAGCTACTTTTTTGACCCTCATCAACATCAGCCTTTATTTCTCAGCTCATAAAGAAAACAAATGTCTCTGTTATGCAGCTGCTATAAAGCTGATGCATTTTATGTGCTGCTTTATTGAAATGCTCGCTGTGAGTGGTGCACACGTAAGAAATAAGCAGTTGAATAAACTGACTGTGTGACATAAATAGCCAAGGACTGTAAGATACCCTGTAGGCAATTGGCTGTGAGACATGTTGTTTTCTGCGCGTGTTGTGGCGGTGTGGCACTGGGGTTAGTTCCTGCGGGAGGGTCATAGGCGTGAAACATTGCCATGCCGGAGGAGTAATGATGTCAAAGACAAGATGCTAACAGGCAGCGAAGGATTCTCTCTATTTTCTCTTCCCCACTGAATTTATAGAAGATATTAACCCCCTCCGGTCTGTGTGATTGAGTGCTGAAATGGCAGCTAGAGGAGAGAAAGGGAAAAGAGCTCCTGGAAGAGTTCATATAGAGATGTATGAAAGTCAAAGCCAATAACACAGGGATATGACTCAGATGTTGAGCTGTTTTGAATTGAAGAGGAAAGAATGAGGGACATGTGACTTCAAATAGGAGGAGAGACAGGTGAAAATCAACTTGCATGCATATTATGATGTTACTGTCAGCTAAGACAACAATAAAAAAGATATATAACCATCATGTGAACCAACAATGCAAATAAAATGTTCACCACTATTAATTTATTACAGTTGTTTTCTATAGAATGCTATAAAAATACAAGGACATTACTATCTTTACAGTTTTGGAAGAGTTTTATACAGTTTCCTTACATGGACTGTCTACACTGAACTGAAATGAGACAATAAAATAACAATTTCATTAAAAAAGGAAGAGGCTTTTAAAAAAAAAGCAAGATGCAAACATCCAAATGACTTAATGTGTCAAGGGAACAATTTTAGGAATCATGAACACAAACAAAAGGCATCAACAAAGAGGAACAGAGTTGCTGAGAGATGATGAGCATATAGTACACAGTCAGTGTATTTTTGTCATGCTAAGTGTGTAAAGGCAGATTTACCCTTATGCTACTAATACACACCCAAGAAACCAGTGGTAAAACAAATATTCAGATCCTTTACTTAAAAAAATAACAATGAATTGTATTTTACAAGCTAAACTTGCATTCAAAATCTATACTTAAAGGGGCCCTGAGGATTTTTCTTCTAAACATAGATTCAGTGTGTGTGTAATTTCTTTTTGAATATTTTATGTTGTGCATTGTTTACATCCACGTCTGCAATCTATCTTCTTCTTTGCTGTCTTTGTTGACATGTGTAGGTTTGTAAATCAGTGGAATAATGTAAAACTGGCAGCAGTGAACGCAGTGTCATTAGCAGCAAAGTATATTTATAGTGTCAAAGTAAATATACTCATAATGCAGTTGACTGACCCCTGTTGAGTTATATTATCATAGGTTATATTTTTGCACAATTTTTGCACTTTTGATGCATAAACATGCTAGAGGCATTTTAATGTTGCAACTGTTTTTTTTGTTCTATTACGTAATCTGTCAAATAAATGTTGTGGGATAAAACGTACAATGTTTACTTCTGAAATGTAATTGGGTAGAAGTATACAGTAGCAGAAAATGGTACCTCAAAATTGTTCTTCAGTACTGTACTCGGTTACATTCTACCACTACTATAAACACAAACCTCACATCATCCATCATACATGCTGACTACTTGACGTCTTGTTCTCCTGTGATTTGTAGACACACGTGCATGGCTATCTGGAACTGAAGCCCGCAGGCATGCACCCAGGCCGGAGTCCAAGCTGTGTCAAATCAGCGGAGTCTTCACCAGAGGCCAAATCTGTAGCGTATAATTAGCTTTTAATCAGCACCCTCATTCAGGCGAGCAGTAAAGATTAGCCCAGCTTGGGCTCTGCTTAAAATAAGCATTCATAAATGCATGTGAAAGCCTCTGACCCATCGCATCCAATCATACACACACAAAACCAAGCTGTCCTCTCTCTTCTCGCTTTCCCTGCTCATGCCTGTAAAGCTCCTCTTTATTTTCCCCTCTCTCTTCTCTGTATTTGTTAACATTTTCCAGGGATGTTGTTCTACCAAATCCTAATTTTTAAAGGAAATGTTCAGCAACTTCTGCTGTTGAAATCCAGTTTGTTTTTTGCCAGTATACAAGGGCACAAGGACACGCACTTACACACAAGCCTATACATAACACAACAAGCCTGACCTTCATGACACCTTCTGCGGTGGAGGGTCTATTTGGATAATCCAATACGGAGAACTTAAAGAGAGTATCTTTATTTAAAAAGCTCCTGGGGTTCGAGAGCGTAACATTTTAGATGAGCTCGTCTCGTCTAATCCCTGCCTCTCTCTGGGGTGAGCTGCAGCATTTATGCCAGTAATGAAGTGCAGTGAGATGAAAGCGTTTTTAATGGGATTTAGTTAAACTGGGACACAAACCAGAAAGTCAGGGGGAGTGGAGGAAAACACTTCCTCATTATCACAGCCAACGTCATTATTGTTACTGTTCTCATGCATGACTGGCTCGCATGCTGCTATTATCTAATGAATATATGTTTCAGAACTCTTTTCTATTGGCTATGACAAATGTCAATCACAGACCTCCTGTAATTGTATTTGTCCTGCTCCTGTGGTTTTTCTCTTGCTCTTGTTTAATTTTTCCAATCTCCTCATTTATTTTCCTCCTTCCTCGCTCACATGCCTCATCCTCTGTTGGTCGACAGGGAACAAAGAGTGACTGTAGTAGATGTTGCAGGATGAATCTGCATTTTGCATGAGTGTGTTTGTGGATGACAGGTTAGTTGGGCACAATGGTTCAGGTTCAGTCTCAGTCTCTAACAGCCAAATGTGTTTTGATTTGGATCTACATTATGCGTGTTAGAGCTTGTCTGCTATACTAGACTCTACGTTACATCGAGGCATTATGTTGTGTGCAGTAGACTGTCGGTGTGCAGAAGAAAAGACATTTTGCTGGAAGTTGAGACACAAAACTAGCAGCCCCAGGCAGTCTCTTTCTTCTATGATCTGGAAAAAACCACAGACACACAAACACAGCACACACACACACACACACACTCACAGCTTTATTAAACACCAAGACACCCACAAAACTGTGTACAGGACTGTTAATGTTCCAAAATGGAAATGATAGGAAAAATGCATTAGAATTTCTGGGGCTGATTATAGACAATATAGACTTGAGTCTGTGATCTGAGTCAGTTGCAGTTGACAGTCAGGAGAAAAATCTACCAAAGTGTAATTTGTAAGATTTTTAGCTTCTAGTTCAGTTGTTGCCAATTCCAGTTCACATTTTTCATGGTTGGAATTGGGACCATTGTTGCCACTAAGGAGCAGGAGGGGGAAAAAATGCCTGAAAACAACAGCTGACACAGTGGTGTGGTGCCAGTTGTGAAAGAATTATTCTATAATCCATTTGGTTTCAACACAGAAAAACTGCTGAGGTGAGGTTTACCTGGGTCTTACACACTTCACTAACACTTCACTAACCTTCAGCTCTTTGCAGAGTTCAAACATTGTTGCACTCCATGTACATCATTAGTTTCTTCAGCTTTTCTGCAAAATGTGCAGTGTAAATAAGCAAATTGTTTACTCACACATTTCTGTTTCTGTTCTCAAAATATCATGGTTTGCAGGATTTTGGGGATTGACTAGATGCAAACCACTAACGTCTAATGTCTTTACCTTTCTGACCATCCAGACTGTTGGTGGATGTTAGTGGTTATGTGTGTATTATTTATATTTATGTGTTTGCCTGTTAATCAACTCATGAATCTCTGTGTTGCTATTCTTGGCCAGGTCTCCCTTGTAAAAGAGATCCATGATTTCAGTGGGACAAACCTGGTTAAATAAAGGCTAAATTAATAATAACATTTAAATATATGTATATATTAGTATTCTTCAGGTCAGTTCCCAGCTTTAGACGCACCACACACTCAAAAGCAAAAAGGGATTTGCATACCAGGAAACAAATCACTGTGAACGGCTGTCGCAGTGAAGCGTTCAGCCTGTGAGAGCCAGTGTGTGTGACCAGCATGGAGTCCAGCTCGCTCCAGCCAGCCAACGATCCTGCTGCTGCTGTGATGAGTTTGGCTCATGACCTCCTCGGGGCCGCGCTGCCATATTGGCCCCCTGCTTATTGTTCTGTCAACAGCATCTGCTGGGCCCGATAACGGGATTAGACCAGCCCCCTATAGGCTGACTGGAGCTAGCCTGGATTAGCCAGCGAGGCCTATGCTTTCGTGTGTGTGTGTGTGTGTGTGTGTGTGTGTGTGTGTGTGTGTGTGTGTGTAATTTTGACTCCGAGTCGATCCATTCTATCCTGTCAGAGAACTGAAACCAGCTCTCATCCAACAGATAAATCCTAACTTCATTTTTTCTTTCCAGATCTCTTATAGCACAGAGCCTTTCTTTTATGGGTTCACTGCAAGGATGGACATTTGTATTAAGAATTGGCTTTCAAGTGCAAAGTAAATTGAGAATTATTATCCCGACCAATGGATTGAAGGTCATGTCAAGTTCCAGTTGTGTGTTGCTCATGAATAATACATGTTTCTCTCCAATTTCATTACCAATGTCCTGGTTTTCCAGGTAATAAACTGTTTCCCGGGTCAGAGAAGCAGCGTTACAGATGAATCCCTGTATTAGAATCGCCTGAAAAGTAAAAACAGTGGGATTATAATCTCTTTTAAACCATTGTCCTGTTTGTTTTGGCGCCGTCCAGTGTCATTCATCAGAAAATCAGTAGAAAAGAGAGGTCAACAATAGCTCTTAAAGTCACAATCAGGTCGAGAATGGCCTTGACACCCAGTACGGATATGAGAGGCTCATACACAGTGGGAATCTCACAGGACTATGGCAGCAACGTCCCCAGCCTCCTCGATTTCCCCCTGGGATACACGAATCCCCACTCCCCCTCCCCATGTTTTTTCCCCCCTGAGAATATACCTGCCAAAGTGGTTGTGCTCCTGTGACATTCCTGCCAAGCCGAGCACCAGCTGATCTGTTTGCTTCCACTTGACGCAGGATTTTGGCAGTATTTTGGATTAAAAGTGGAAGACGGCTTCTCCACTGCATGTGAGACTTGGTTTAGTGTGTGTTTTTCCCATGTCTGTGTGTTTCTGTGCCAAACAAAAAGGTGAAGAAAAAAAAAAATATGAGCTACCCTCAGTGGCACAGAACAGAGTAGAGACTGTGAAAGAGAAGCTGAGGAGAAGAGTAAATAAACACGTACCACTCCCCATCCTCTCTTCTCCGCACTGCCTCTCTAATCTCCATCCTGTTCTCCGTCCGGAGCCGTAATCAGGGAAAGGACTTCCGTTGTGCAGCTTCATGTCATGACACCCACAGTGTTTGTCCTTCCTACCTCCATTTTTCTTCATGCTCGAACTGACGTGTGTGTTGCCATGAAAATGATTTGAGACATTTCACAGAAAAGCGACTTTCCCATTTCCTCTTCCATGCCTGCTTGTCAAGAGCTGCATTTAAAATGGCTGGCAGATGCCACGCTGCAGTGTGGTGATTGTTGGCTTGTACAGTGTGTCACCGCAACTCACTGTGTCAGGCTGCACCATTCATTTCCGACCAGTCAGATTAAATAGACACTCTTCAGAAGAGGCCACTGGTCACCGTGCTTTCATCTCATCAACAGACGCAGAGGTGAGGAATAGGTTTATAAACTGGTGGAGATATGCGGTTTTAATCCCTCCTGGCTTCCAAATCCCTCTCACGCCAGCACATCACTCTTCACATTACACACACATTCTCAATATACTGCTTGAACAATATACAGCATCATTTATAAAACATCAATCCTTAGTTTTCTAAAAGATGGACAGTATGTACTGTACACTCTGAGTTCACAAACATTTTCAGGTCAAAGCCCTCTTAATAAATGCACATTAGGCCAAGAATCATTGTCTAGATACTGTCTGATGGATCCCCATCTGAGAGAATTGTTGTTGTGGATATCCTTTCATATAGACCAAGTATGGCAGGACAGGAAGGGGAAAGAGACATCTCTTGTGTTTTGTTTTGGTTCTAGGTTAAATGTATTGGCTGTTCAGCAGCCCAGTGTCTTGCAATTATATTTGTATGAGACAATTTTGCAGGTCACGCTTTATGTCAACTGCCAATGTTCAGTGCCAGTGCAGGAAGTATCCGCCTGCGAGTTTGAGGCCCATTCCATACTTGCAAATGACCTTTTTTAAACTGTTACCACAACCTTTTACCACAGCATACCCAGGGGTTTTAGTTGCTTAAACCTAATCATAGCTTTGAATTTGTCTAGCCTTGACCATACTTGTGTTTGTGGTATTTTTTTATTATGTCATTGTTTGTGTTTTTTGTTGTTCTGTGTTTTCCTATTCAGTTTTTTGTGTTTGAACAGTATCTAAGGATGGGTGTTGTAAACTAGCTTAGGCTGTTGTAAATCCTATTTGCGTGTCCCTATGCAACTAAATGTAAAAAATAGAAGAAAAGGATTAGTGTTTGAAATGGATGTCTAGACAGATGGATAGATAAAGCCTCAGAGGCGACTGAAAACTAATCAATATAGCCACTCCAACATCACTCTCTTACTGCCCTCTCAAGCCAACTAATCACTAATCATTGATAGTGAATTATTATAGTAGGAGGGTGATGACTAACGTGAGCTTAAGTATCTCTCCCTCTCTCAGTGTAGCAAGAGGAGAGTGTTGTAAGTGTTGCAACTTTGAACAAAAAGGCGCCGTTTCCCTCGCCTTGCTCCTCTCCCTCGGCCTCACTCCCCTGACAGAGCTCATCTGTCTGTCTATTGTCTCGCAATCACATTGACTTCCCGTCACTGCCGCTATGTATTATTTGAACTCTTCTGTCTGTCAGTCTCTCCTGCGCTCTTCCTCTCCACACTGTTAGCCTGTTTCTGTCAAACTGTTTTTTATTCCATTTCTTCTCGGCGGCCCCCGCTCTTCATTCCCGACACTTGCTCTGTCTCCTTTTAACAGGCATTTTATCATATACAACCACATCTGTCTCTGTGCGTGCACACACCCCAGGCGTGTGTCTGTCCTGGGTCTTCTTGGTGATGAGTTCACACATGCAAGTGCAGACACACACACACACAGGTCCACGTCAGCATCCACACACACGTGCTTGCAGTTAAACACGCGTGCACACAGATGGTGTGCAGGTGTAAGATGTGACATAGTCCAGATAACAGGCCATCGTCTCCTCCTGTCTGCATCGCAATAAGAGACAGCTGAGGCTGGATTCCAAAGACACAGCTCATTCTCTTTCCGCCTCTCACTGTCCCTGCCTTTGTGACTCTGTAGCTTAATTTTTCCTTGTCCTTCCTCGGATCTTCTTGATTTGTGTCTGCTAGTGGCCTTGTACTGTCCCGTGTTATCGTCAGTCATATTTTGTCTGTTTCTAACCCGTTGCAGGACAACTGGGCAGCCTGCACCATCCTAATGTTGCAAATTTAATAATCTACTTATATATTTCTTTGTAAGCAATTATTAAATGATTGTTGTAACAGTAATGATTCATAACTTCTAACACAAAAATACAGCTAGCTTTATAATGCAGCATTATACACTCTGTACACATACTTGTACTGTAGTGACACAGTTACTGATGCATACACACTGGATTTGCACAGTGTTGCTCATATACTGTTGTTATGTGGTTTGTTCTCTACAGTATGTGTGTTTGTTTGTGTGTGTGTGTGTTTGTATGCGGAGGAGGGGGTGGTGGTTGTAGATTGTGCTCGGTCCAGTAGACCCCTCCCAGTCAGAGCGAAGCTGTCTCAGCTCGTCAGCATTAGACTCGCGTGGCACCCTAATATGCCCCGACAGTCAGCCACAGGAAATGATGGGACATGACACCGCCCACAGCACCCATGTGACCCGGCGTGCGTGAACGAGTGGGCAAGCAGACACGAGGGTGGGGGTGTTGGATGGGATGGAAAAACAGGGAGACAGCGGGGTGATGTGTCCTCACAATAGCAGAGCCAGAAACCATTGCCTCGCCTGGCACAGCACAGACAAGACGCACAGCACCTTGGCACACACACAAACACGCAAACACACTCACACTCACACACACAAACACACACGCACACACCGTGACATTGGGTGCGGCCACGGCTGCTGTGATATTTTATCCGGTTGAATGGCAGTGAAATGTATCTCAGCATGCCTGGCTCTAGACCTTTAGGATCGTGCCATTGTCTTTAACTCCACATGCCTCAGCTGCTTCAGCCAAACACATATACAGACGCACACACACACACACACACACACACACACACACAGGTGGTTTTGGGATTGACTGGAAGAAAAGTAATTTAGTGTATTAACTGATGCTGAGCACCTCATTGATCTAGAAACCAAATTAACCACATCCGTTCAATGAATCACACACTAACTTAGTCTGTTATGGTGAGGAATGATTCATTGTTTGGTGAATGCAAGGAGTATTAGACGCTTTAATACTAGATCAGATATTTTTATTAGCATGCTTATATGTAAAGTGCTGCTTTTTATAGACACAATGCCATATGAATTGTTTTTATCTCGGTAAATTCTTGCTATATCAGATGCAGCTGGTCTGATCAACAGTTCAGTGATGTGTTTGATCTTTTTTTGTGGATGTTATTAATTCACAACCAAAGTCAAACCAACCTAATTTTTACCGAAGGTGCTGAATCAAAAGGGAAGATTAAGAGGCCTTTTTTCTGTCTATATAGAATTGTCATTCATGGTCTGTATTTCCTCCCAGCAGGTCTTCACAGACAGTGCAGAGTGTGGTTACAGGCTGGGTGGGGCCTCTAACTTGGCCCTTGTGCGAAGGGAGAGGACAGGGAGATACAGCATGCATATACAGGGTTTTTCCAATTCTCAAACCCTATACCCTTTCACATTTATGGCCTCTTTTTTTTTTTTTTTTTTTACTGATTTTCCATGCCTACCATCAGGTGCGTCAGACGCTCATATTTCCAGAGCAAAGTGAAACCCCAGTGTTTCCACAGGGCCGCCTGTGGCTTGGTGAATACCTCTCAGAGGATTTCTTTCCCCTCTCACCTTCAATATCCTCTCTCATCCCTTTAGATTGAACCGCATCTCGATTCATAGCTGTTTCTTCTGTCTGTGGTTCTCTTTCCGTTCTCTGTATGATGGTCTGCTTCCATACTGTCACATTGTGTAAATCTGATGGAGAATGCCACAGAGCACCCTTGCTTCTTTGTAGTAGTCATTCCTGCTGCAGATTTTATGTGTGGCACACAGTAACCACACTAGAGCCACAATGTTTCTCTGTGGCGGTTTCAAGTGGAGTATATTTGCACGGAAGCTCCTCTAAAGCACAAAGCCTTGTTCAACAAACTGCACGTGCAAGCCATGCTGATGTAGTGCTCATCATTAAACATACAAATATATACAAATACATGCATCCACAAGTGGTTTAGCTGTTAATGTCTAAGAGACCTCATACTGCCCTTCCCTACTGTCATGTTACTCAGATAAATGCTAAGTTGACCTTACTGATTGTGAGGACAGTCACTAGACACATTTATTATGTGAGAGCCCTTGCTTTCAACTCTGAATAGCCTTATCTTCAGTGTACAAAGCAGCATTCTGCCACTGCAATGACTCTCCCTTTATCTGAGTCAACGAGCACGCTTGCATCCACCGACTGCCTTATTGTATTATTTATTGAACCCAAAGACACAAGCTCTTTCAAGGTTAATACCACCAAAATGTACAAATATTTTTGTGAGTGCTGTGCCAAAATACATAAACTCTTATATACATATATATACGTATATTGATGTACACTCAGACAACCAAAATGTATTATCAGAAATGTCTAGCCTTTTGTTTTTAGATTGATTTTACTGATTACCATACACAACTTAAAAGAAAAAAGAAAAGAAAATTGTTTAATGAGTTTTTCATTTGTAGCCTTAAGGCACCAACAGCTAAGAATGTGTAGACATTTATGTAGGTTTTTTTCTTTTTAATACATAACTGGCCATGGCACTCTCATCAGTATGTGTGAACATGCACCCTGCAAAAACAAGAAAGCAAGAGTCTAATATGTGATAATGTACAGCCCGGAGCCACTCCACTGATAATGAATTAGAGATTGATTTTTAGCCTCATGCATTGTTTGTCTGTTATAATCGAGCACTAAAGCAGAAGATGATCCTTCATTCAACATCAGTCAACCTGGCACTAACATTTTTCGTGTTTTCCAAATGACTCATTCACGTAGGAGTTCTACATCAACCTGACAATACAAAGTAAATCAATGTGTTCATTTCTACCTTTAAGAAACATTCATGAAGACAATCTGATCTGTGCTAGAACATAACAATGATGCATTGCAAGGCTAATATTCAACACTTTTCCCTTTCACATTCTTTCTCGTGTGGCAGCAACACAGCTGAACTCACTCTGAAAATTATTTCTTAAATGTATAACCCCCTTTAATTACAGTTTGGAGTGCCAAGGCAGCAATTAAGGAATAAAAGTACAATCCAGCTCTATTCATTCATTGTACAGCATTAGTCAGTCCCGCTGGCCTAAGATCTGGGAGGGTGAGAGGTAGAAGAGTCTACCACACTCAGTCAGACATTCAAAATGAAAATAATAACAGAGATGACGGCAATGATCCACACTAAAGGTTGATTGTTAGATTATAGCTGACAGATGACATGGAGACATGTTTTCTCCAACACGTTTCTGACTTGTTATTGAGAGGGAAGCCAACATAGACTTCTTTTCAACACACCTTTAGCAAAGCCATTTCCCCTGCAAACCTTCAGTGAATCATAAATATAACGGCTGCGCAGGATAGTCTCATATTCAGTGAAGAAACAAGGCGTCCTTTCCTATCGGTTCTCATATCACAGAGTAAATGAAAGAATGTAAACACAGTTACTGTGGAAAATAAGATTAAAGCACAATGCACGCATGATCATGCACGATATCATCCGTCTCATGTTGTGGTAGTGATATCAGCAGGTGGAATCAGACATCAGATGAAATATAACTCACAAAATATGCTGTACCTATCTACAGCGGGACTCCTGTTAACCCCTTGCATTGGACATGAATCCAGCTTTAGTATAAAAGTTACAAGAAAGCAATCCTGCTGTGTTTTAGGATGGATCTGGACAGTGTGTGCACTCAAGTCCCAAATTTGACGACTTTAGACTCAACTTGACAAAATCAAAGAAGACTTGCATCTCGACTTGGACTTTAACACCAAAGACTCCTGACTTCATTTAGACTTGAGCCTTTTCACTTGAAAATACTTTATACTTCCCCCAAGACTAAAGATTTAAAAGCCTGTTGTTTAAATACAACAATAACAGACAGAAACATACAAACTTCAATCTGTTGTGGTTAATAGTGCTATTTGCTATGAGTGCAATGTCAGCACTACTTTTTTATTGTTAAGTTCAGTTGAACTTGTTTTAACAAATAAATACACATTTTAAAAAGTAGTCATAATTGTTTAAAATGTATATATAATTACTCTGTTGTTAATATGTCATATGGTCATGATTCAAATGACATAAATGTTATTGAAGTGCTAGAGAAAAGGTAAAACCTAAAAAAACCCTCAAACAATCATTTTCTTTCTCACGGTCAAAGTCTGCGACAATGACTTGTAGTTAGTAAAAAGAAATCACTGTGATGAGAGTGACAGTGACAAACAGCCCCTAAAAGAGCCCAAACGAACACTTAAAAAGTGCCTTAAAGATTGTAGGAATACGATAGCTAGGCAACACCATAACCTCCAACATCAGTGAACTGTTTTCCTGCAAGCTTTTCAGAGATAGCAAAGCACAGGCGGACATCAAGTTCAACATAAAACCAAACGTTCCCATTATAATAATATAACTGTGTGCATGAGTTTTCACACAGCTCCTCCATTCAGCCAAAGCGTGCGGTTATTCTTGGCAGCAGTTACGTCAGTTTGACTGCAGACACGTTGTGTTTCTACTCCACTTGAAGCACGATGCAGACATTAGGATTCCCACCTGCCTTTCCTTCAGCTCAGCCTGCAGTTTCCCCCTCCACCTGATCTGTTTCACTTTCCCTCACCTCCTCCTCGTCCCGCTCCTTTCCTTCTTCTTCCACTTGTGAACCCAGCCAAGGCAACGAAACACACTGCTGATTTATTTATGTTAGGGAACCCAACTTCCCCTCATTCCTTACAACTCTCTCTCACATACACACACACTTGCACCCTGTCTCTTCTCGTGTTTGTCTGCCTGTGAAACCGTATGTGACAGTGATGCTAAATAGGGCGTCCTCTCTCCCGTTGTGATGAGATTGAATGTGCAGGTGGCAGAGCTCACACACACACACAAACACACACACACACACACACCTCCTCTGCAGTGTCATGCTGAGATGACAGAATCTCCCTGCTCTGGGGTTAACTCACATCATGTAGATGTTTGACACTATCTGCTCTATGTTTGAAAGAAACACATTTTAGCAGCCAATGTGACGAGTGACACTAGGTGACGACATCATCTACAGTAAATTGATCTTGTAGTAACAGACATATGTTAGTGCTTTTAATATATGTCCATTAGTTCAAGAATCATCATATCGGCTGTACTCAGGGTTATTTTGAGTTTATGCACTCATTTCCTGTACAGCAACTGTTAGCTGCATACAGTCTCGTCAGCCACCGCCCACAACATTCACGTCTTATCTTAACAGGGGAAGCCTGGTGAATCGAAACCTTATGTTATCTGTACATGTAAACTCGTACTCATAAGCAGACCTGACAGGCCGGGCCATGTATCATTTACAGTTACTGTAGGCAGCATACTTAACAAGAAGTTGTTACTAATAGCTTTATTAATAGCTCATAAATTGTTTATTAATGCTTTAGATCCAATAGGCGATTTTTGAGAACAACGTCTGGGTTGTTAAAATATGTAATTTCTGCTTCCAGCATAACTCGCATTGCATTTTTTTATCCAGCTCTTGAATTCATCAGTCACATCACCACTTACCTTCTGTAAAAACATGCTGCAGAGCATCGAACCAAAATACATTTATTAATCGTGTGTGATAGATTATTAGTGTGAGCTCTCTAAAAAAAACTAACGAGGAGGGTGTGCACCTGGAGTTTTATACGTTGCAGAAATAACTTAATAAATGTCCTCTGGTCCGATGCGCTGCAGCTCATATACAGAAGGGAAGAACTGGTGAATTAAATGATGAATTAAAGAGTTGGATAATAAATTGTAAAACGTTGTGCTGGAGGACGACACCAGCCCAACCCAAATGTTGTTCTTACAAATAGATGGTTTCTTATTTATAAAGCATTGATGAATGATTTATGAAACACTTTATTTATTAAGTTGTATCTCATAATGGCCCATTGATCTATAAAGCATTAAAACATTATTTTAACCATCAATAAAAACTATTAGTTATGTAATAGTATAAAGTAGGGTCTTTAATATACCATAAAATGATGAATTACTTCTATTTGTTTGTCTGTCTAAAATGTGTCTATTTGGATTTCCATCATTTTATGACAGCTCATAAGTGGTTTTATAGAGTTTCTCTGGGATCCAACTGACCTCAAACATAAGTGATGTCACAATGGCAAACAAAAAATACTGAAACATATGTGCATGAAATGTTTTATTTGGTTTAAAATGTGCAAATTGACCAGCAAGCTAATCACTTAAAACGTGGTCTAATCCCACACACGCACTTAGTATTGCCTTCAGGTGCTGTTTTTAGACTGAGCATCTTCCACTGCCACCCATCAGCATCTGTCTTTCTTGTCCGCCCATCTTCAGATTACTTTAGCTCCTCGCAGTAAACCCTCTCAGTGCTCCTCCAACCTCCTGTCAGTCTTTCTGTCACTTAGTTAGTTAGTCTCTCTGTCAGTCAGTCAGGTATCCAGCCAAGGCGTTACGCTCCGAGGGTGTTCCCTCTCACTGCTCTTCAATTCAGTTGTTTGTTTGTGAGAGAGGTGTGGGGAGACAGAAATAGAGATGGAGAGATTTTGGTCTAGTGAGAAATAGTGAAGTGGAAAGAAATATGCCAATGAAGTGAGCAAATTGATAGAGGGACTGAGAGAGAGGGAGATAGAGAGATGTTAATTTAGATTGTGAGAGCTTAGTGTCAGACTTTGAAAAAGAAGAGTGTAAGAAAGATAAGTAAAGGGAAAGAATGTACAAAGTTTACTTTAGACAAAGATGTTTTTGTACAGTGAGAGAGAGAGAGCCGATGGGTTTGAGAGAAAAGGGGGGCTCTGAAAGATGTTAGTGTAGAGAGAGGTGGGGGCTACGAGACTGAGAAAGGGAAATTGTAAGTTTAGAGAACGAGAAGAGAGTCGGGGAGAAAGATAGATGGCCGTTTGCTTCGTCTGCTGCTGCCAGTCATTACCTAGTCTCGGCCTCAGCAGCAGGTTGGCAGAGCGAGCTCTAATTGAGAAAGCTGGTGGATCAGAACAGCAGAGAGAGACGAAGGGCTAGCTTTCTTCTTTGCTTGTTCATAAATTAGCCTGTCACTCATTACGCCCTGGCATGTAGTTGAGTGGGATCAGAAAACACCATTTCCAAGCACATTTGCATTTGTCACAAGTTCCCATACTACAAAGCAGGAGCCCATGAAGCATGACTGCGTGCGTGTTAAATGTATTTTGTTGCACTTACGGTGAACACCACGCACGTACACACAAAAGATGACTTCTATACAAGCAGAATAAAGAAGATAATCTTCAGTTTTACATCAATGTCCATTAACCCAGGCATGTGTCTTGCTTAGTAAACCACACAACTCCAAAATACCCACTTTCGTACACACCTGCTCATCAAAAACAGCTGTGTGATTCTTGTCATGCTCTTGCTTGCCCGCCGTATATTGGAAAACAAAAAGGTAGAAATTACAAGGCTGTCACGCCTTGAAAGGTATTGATCACACTGCTCCTGAGAGACCACTATAGATGAACTTTGCATCAGCACCAGGTAGAGGCTTTGTGGGGGGTTGTTTTCTTATGTTAATGACTAATTCAAGTTGGGATATGTGAAGAGAATGTGGGCAAAAGAGGGAGGGGAGTTGCGTGGGAAGGTGTTGCAGAGATGCCCAGATGCCACCGTTAAAAAGATGTCACATGGTATTAGGCTCGCACGGCGCTGTCATCTTCTCAGGTGACAGCAGCTAGCTCCATATTTCACGCTTCCTCTTCCTCCCTCCCCTCAGGTCTCATGCCCTCGCTGTCACGCTGGCCCGGAGCACCCAACACCACCCAGCCACTCTCTCCCACCCATCTATACCCCCACCCACCCCACAGCCCATCCACCCCGAACCAACCCCGGCCCACTGTGGTGACAGCGCCGGCATGCAACAGTGAACACGCACACTGCATAATAATTACAATCTGCTCACCTCTTCTGTAGTTTCCACCTTACCTTCCCATCCATAAATCACACATTCAATGTAAACAGACATCAATGCACATTCAACACTTCTGTATACCTGTTACAGTTATCACAAGCATGCCCTAAAATTCTAGTGTTGAAATCCAGCGTTGAATCCTGTTAGTGTTTGTAGGCATAATTGCCATAAAGGCTGATTATCAACAGTCAGTAGCTTTAGCTGAGCAGAAAAGTACAGAAAAGAACAGAGTTGTTGAAAGACAACACAATTTTGTTGGACTTGACTGTGACAGATTGACCTTCTCTTCTCTCCAGGGTCCGTCACTCATCACCATAGATACTCGGCTCTCGGCAACTCAGTAAATACCATTAGTATTAACAAAG
Organism: Nannoperca australis; assembly: GCA_036023655.1. Taxonomy (NCBI): domain Eukaryota; kingdom Metazoa; phylum Chordata; class Actinopteri; order Centrarchiformes; family Percichthyidae; genus Nannoperca; species Nannoperca australis. The sequence goes on from JAVQJD010104600.1 coordinate 101,693, forward strand.
TCCACCGGTGTTATCCGCAGATTCATTGTCTCCCCATGCACTCAAGAAGAAAATCAAATCATGTTGGAGATTGGCCCAGTTAACCTGCATGTGTTGCAGTACTTATACCAACCCGAAATGAGCAAGTATAATAAAATCATGTGTTTCACTGAGACACAGTTTTAAAGTGTGACTCTCACTGTATGAACAATATTAGCAAACGCTCTCTCTGATTCAGGATGTGCACTGCAGTCTGTGTGTTTTTTTTCATGTTGGCAAATCAGTCAATCTGGTATTAAGTCATAAAAGATTTAAAACATCTTAGTTGCCAAGATTTGCCATCATAATTAGTCTTGACACTGAAAAAGACAAAAGGTTACTTATTCACTGGAGGGAGACTAGATCATTTTCGGAAGATGTGCTTTTCAATAACTTGCTTAGTCATTTTAAGAAGAATCTATTTTTTATGTCCCCCATGTGAGTCATAGGGATCAGGGTGGGCGAACAAAGTGCAGGACTTTGACATCAGAGACCTGTGTTCGCATACAGAAATGTTTTCTGATACATCAGTATCAACATTTTGCAAATATGTTCGTTAACAATTTTCCTTGTTACGTTAAAAGAAAACGTACACCAGCTGCATTATGTGTTACTCAAACATATTTGCTGCAAATTAGTAATATAACTTCTAGCAGACAGGGTTGTAACATGAAGAATGTTGCTGTGGTAAAATGGACCTTAAACAGTCGAACTGCCCCCACTGAGTAACCTTGTACTCCTACTATTCCAGTGGAGTGACCATCTTTTGACGTATAGATCAAATTGCCTTGAACAAATCATCTTGGCTGAGGCTGACTGATGTAAAGCTTGGAGCCTTTCCCGTGATTCTAATTAGCCCCAGCTCTGGCATGACAGGCAGCGAGCTGATGGTTGGCATGAGGCATCAGGACAGCCCAGCTGCCCCTGTGTCCTCCACTCTGCCCCAGGGACAGTTGCTGTGTCCACTGCTGCCTCAGTGAATGGCGATGAACAGAAACCTGAATCGGAGGGGAAAGGTAGCTCTCACCCCACATAACACTCTGTCAGAGGCAATATTTCATGTGGAAAGGGAACTCTTTGTCAGCAATCTGATCTCTACCCCTCACTGCTGCCACGCTCCACTTTCACACTTGCAATGTAACCCTGTGGATCAGCACTCTGTTCAGCACTCACTATCACAAACTGTGATGCAAAGTATAACATTTAGAAATTGTAAATACACAGTAGAGACAGCAGATGATCCTTTTATTATTTCCAGTTGCACAGTGGATGTCAGGAACAACTAGAACATATTTTGAAGGCCTTTTCCCACAATGATGACGCGATCACAGAAGCACCAGCAGCCAAACTAGTGCAAGAAAGCGGGAAAACACAACAAGAGATGAAGGCAGAAGAAGAGAGAGAGGAAAGTGTAACATCAGATGGATACACAGTTGTTTAAGGAGAAGAGAGAGAGAGAGAGAGAGAGAGAGAGAGAGAGCAGGAAGGGGAGGAAAGGGAGAAAAAGGGGAAGTGAAGTGAGAGCAGGAGAGAGGCGGAGAGGGAGCAATTTAATGCTGTAATTAAGTTCCTGATAGCACCCTGGGAGATGTGCTTTGGCATAGCTCCAGGACAGCTTAGCATTGCACCAAGGCTCTTCAACCCACAATCTCCACACATGCCCCCCCCCCACACACACACACACACACACACACACACAAACACACTCACACACACACACACACACACACCATTTGAACAAACAGAAATGTAACACGAGCAGGCACCCTGTGCTCTCGAGCCAATTCCGAATCCCTGAATATGTGTCAGCTTCACCAAATGATGCATCGACAAGAAGAGACACAAAGGAGGAGCAGACTGGCAAGAGAGATGGCTGTGAGAAACCATCACTTGCAGTCACTCTCTCACGTCGCTCTCACTCACACACTGTCACGCACACAAGGCATCTGCCTTGACAAGTGCACACAAATCATCCTTACCAGAGCACGAATAGAAACCTGTCTCAGAAAATATTCTTTTCTTTCCCTTAATGTTTACAGTGCTTCTGCCACCTGAAGCTTTGCACTGCTTCCTACAGCACCTGGTGTTTTTCTTTTTCTTTCTCAACTCTTTTTTCTTTGTCTGCGTGGCAGGACAAACATATCAGTTTACAGTGCTGACCTACAAGACAGTAAGTTTGACAAGAAGGCTAATGTGCTGCCAAGTTGTACAGGTATGAAGACTATGCAAAAAGTAGCAGCTAATTCTCTCTTTCAAGTTAAAAGGTGCTCTCTGAGAGGAGGTGAGAGTCAGAGGTAGGACTACAGAGGGATGACAAGGAGAGAGAGAGAGAGAGGCAGAGAGAAGAAACAGTCAGTTACAGCCAGACCCTCTCCAACAGCCCAATTCCTCGCCTCCTTCAGGCCACGCGGAGCAGCAGCGCGAGCAATAGGATTTTTACTGAGGATAACGCGCATCAATAGGATCTGAGAAGAAAAGGGATACAGCATCGCAAAGAAAGAGTTGTCGTTACAGAGACAAGAGCGGGGAACAAGTCAGTCGGATTAGGCTCCGGCAGATTTCGAGGCTCTATACCACTACAGGACGCCGCCGGTTCGCACCTGTGCGTCGTGCATGTCCCCCTCTCTCTGGGGATAAAAGTGCGTAACATTTTTCCGTTTTTACGCACGGTGACACGAGCCGAGCTGGAGAGACGCGGATACAGTCCTGGACGCACGATGCTGATCGGTAAGTGTTAAAACATCTCCAATACTCCGTATGAAAAACGTGTGATGGATACCAGAAATATCACGGCTTGGGTCCATGCGGCACTATTACACGTAAAATGATCTTTCAGCATCTGTTTGTGTCATTGAAAACAGCTCCCTGAGAGGAACAAGCGCAGAGAAAGTCGCTGTCAGGAATATTAGAAATATTGACGACTCTGGTGAAGTAATTTATCGGTCGCGTTCAAAAAGAATCGTTTTATGAAGGAATTTCGCGTGGAATAGCCTCGAGCATGTTGTCGTTTACACGCCACTGTAATGGTCACTGAGTGTTACGGCAGCAGTATAGAAACTTTATCGATCAAGTTATTTGGAGCTCAGAATAGACCCGGAATTAGGATTTAAGGAGTTACGGACACAACTGCCTCCAATTCCTCTCCATCCATATCTGGAAGTTTGTTCTCTTAATGGGAAAAGGAAAGAATAATTCTCTGGTAGATTAATAATAATGATAATGGGGTTTTTTAAGTAGGAAGTAGTGTTTGAACATATAGGCCCACCGAAATCAGACCACGCACGTCTTCTCAAACATCAATCTGTCACCAATGATCTCAAATTAAAATGAACGATGACCTCAATCAGTAAAATAATAGCAGATATATTTCGTTATAAATGGATTGTTCTTGAATGACTGGCTATTTGAAAACCAGAATTGATCTGATTGTGAAACGGGGTTGTGGGAGGTTATGCGAGTATGGAACAGCGAGGAAAATGTCCTTTTTCTTTTTGTGATCTTTTCTTAATAATGGTAAAAAGTCAGATATGCTTCTAAAATAATAAACATTTATTTTCAGATTTCAGGAGGCTTCAGACAATTAGTTTGTCGTTAATAAAATGGATTACCTTGCCTTGACTTATTCAAGTAGTGAGGTTCAAAAGGAATTTGTCAAACGTTTTTTCATTAAGGGTGGAAAAATGATACTTGATACTTTTGAATGGATTTGACATTGACGCAGCTGCCAATGAAAGAAAAGACCCACTAAATCCAGATGAGAGAACTTCTGTACCTCATTTGCATGATGAACTCCATCTTATTTCTGATTATGTCAGAGAATGGAGGTGTGCATTTCTTTTGTGTAGGGATGGACCTGTGCTGCTTAACATAAAACAATCCTGATCTGTATCCATGGCCCAATCTTCTCTTCCTTTCTCCTGCCAAAATGCAAAAAGCTATCCGTACATATGAGCAGGGTTTTTTCTGGGTGGATTGAGCGTTGAACCCTTTCTTCCATTTTGGAGACGAAGAAATTTGAATGTGAAAAAAGATGAGATTATTACAAAGATCCAAAGTGAATATGTTGATGGTCTTGTTTACCGACTTGGATGTAATGGTCGTATATTCATACGCGCACAGGCACACCGGGCCTCTGGATGTGATGGATCTTTCTATAAGTGAGGTTGCGGGGTGCTTTGAGATCTCGGTGCTCTTAAAATGGCTTTGGTGCATGGGCCAATGACTCATGCAAATGGATGCCACATTAGCATTTCTCCAGATATTTACTTCTCCTCCCAAACGCCACCTCATCCCCAATCCTTCCTCCGGTGAGGGTAGATGCACACGGGGCACCAAAACCTTTGGCGCTGATGTGTTTGACTGAAATGGTGTCTCCTCCTCTCTCATGTCAGTGTCACCCTTTTAGTCTGCTCATAAAACAGCAGCTCTACTGTCAAGTGCCCTAACTACTTGGGCCTCTGTCTTGTGCTGATTTTGCATCGGCCATTATGTCGTCTTAAAAGCCCTTCGGTGGGTCACAGGGGAGCTATGTGGCTGCATCATCTTCCTCTCAGTACCACATAACAGCCGTTACTTGACGACGGCTATGATTATTCACCGTGTTGTTGCCCTCTGAGAGGCAGAGCTCTGTTCCTATTCAGTACTTCCTAAAAGAGTTGAAGTGGAAAAAGAGCTGGCGGTGGGGGCTTGACCTTGTGTCACTTGCCCATCCCTCTGCAACCCCCCCCCCCCCCGTTGACCCCCCAGGCGGGGGACAGGTTGTGGGGCTGTGGGAGGGCTGATTATAGGCCTGTCCCTCTGGGAGTGGGTGCCATTCTTCCTCTTCCACTCCTTTTTTATCTGCAGGATCTGAGGTGGGGGATAGGGGGTGGGAATGCATGGGAAGCAGGGTTAATCTGCACTAAACAGGGTCCCAAGCTTGATCAGAGCTAATTACATGGGGTTAGGGTTACCGTCTGTGACCACTGAGTGGGGGCTGGCCACACCCTGAAAGCAGGGCTGTGAGAGATTGACGGAAAAGGAGTAGAATGACACTAAAAAGCAGGTTTGTTTCTTAGTAGTACGACAAGCATAATGATAGCATATTCTGAGCTTAATGTATAGCCTGATGGGCAGTCCTTGAACTTGAGATGTCTGTCTTCATTTGCCCTTGGTTCCAGCTTTAATGTAAAGAGGCCTGAGGGGTTTCCAGGCAGTGGGGAGCAGTAGCACATCTCTTTCAAGTGGTACAGGTGGAGGGGTTATAAATGAGGGGGTTAATGAAAAGGCAGCCCTGTTGGATTGAGGGTTTTGGTCGACTTCCCACCAACTCTGCAACTGCGCCACCGTCAAACCATCAGCTTCTCAGACGAACAAGCTCTCCTTCAACTGTGTGTTAGTTTTTTGGTTAAAGCAGCTGTCGGCTTCTGTCTGGACTGACTGAGTGTGTGTGTGTGTGTGTGTGTGTGTGTGTGTGTGTGTGTGTGTGTGTGTGTGTATGTGTAAGTCTGTGCACATGCATGCAAAAACAAAGCGTGAGAGGCAATGAGACATTATGATGGATGGTTTTCCTGAGCCTCCTGTCTCTTTGTTCATCCCTCGCAGGCCAGAGGGATGAAGGTGGCAGCTCTCCAGCTCCTGCTCAACCCATTTCTACCTTCTTTCTCACACACACACACACACACACACACACACACACAGTAGAGACAAATAACCCACTGCTCTATTAGCTCAACAAACACCTCACCTCAAATGACAAATCTGCAGTCAAACTGACTTTTTTATTTTTCATTACCTCAGCTCCTATTCGTCTGTCATCTCAATAAAAACTCCTGTGAGAATGGAAGGAATGTCTAGTGCTACCACAAACTGTATGCTACATTATTTCCTATTTATTGTTTCTCATCTTACTGCATTTTATACGTAGTCCCTCTGGCGTAAAGTTCTATAGCACTTTTATGCAGCAGTCGATGTATGTGTGTGGCTCTTTTTCACCAAAGTGCCAGTCAGCCATCGCTTCCAGGTACCAGGACAAATGGGACATGTCATCACTCCAAAGCTTTCTTTCCAATCTTTTATTTTTATTTTTCGCCTCGCTGTAGTTGCTATTCTTGATCTTGTTTAATCTTTCCCTGTAAGTGATGTGAGTTCAAAGCAGGATTCTGTTGTTGTATGTTGTCAAACTTTGATGTTCAATGCTTTTCAGAAGTCGTTTTGTGATGAAGTGCTGGTATTCGAGCATGAGTCACACCTTTTACTCATAATGCAAGCCAGCACTATGTTAAAGGGGAACTCCACCGATTTTACACTCTTTTCATGTAAGCAATAGTACTCCCCAAGACCTGTAAATGGACTTTGCATTTGTATAAATGCAAGTTGAATAAAGCCTTTTGTGGCTCCAGAGGGAGCATACAATCTGATATATTTCACTCAAGTTTGAAAAACAAAAATAAAATCTTGGGGGTGTGGAGGTACAAAGAAGTGAGATTAGCAAACCTCTGTAGCCCACTCCTCATCTCTGCTTGACACTAGCAGCTCAAGGCTACATTAGCTGCTACTAGCATAACAATTGAATCTCTGACCAAACTTGCAGGGTTGAATTGTGGGTAATGTAGGTGCCAGGAAGAATGCTGCATCCTTTTTTCTTAAACTGTCCATCATGAGTCTGACAATGTTATAGGATTGTGATGCTAAATATGGAACAAAGGCCTTGAGCTGATTCCAAAACAGGGACCGATACCACCACTGACATTCATTTTTCATTCATTCATTCACTTATTCACTTATTTTTGTGTCAACGTATTTCTCTTCAGCAAACTCCAATGTCGCTGACACAACATCTACGATTTTCTTTAGAAAATTAGAAGGGGATGGGGAGCAGGGTGACTGGGTGGATTGTTGCAGTATAAGTAGATCTTTCAACATGTGCCTGCAGGCGTCTTTCAGACAGGTCAAAGGTCAGCAAAGAGCAGAGGTTACAAGTCAGTGAAGTTACTGAAACATGACCTATTCCATGCTAGTTTTCCCCTGAGCCCCATAGACATGAATGATTTTGAAAATATACACACACTTGTATGTTCTTTAGAGTGGAGGTTATTAATATGTAAGTGTGCAATTTATGTTGTGACAGAAACTACATGTCTGCTTTTGTACATACAATGTTTGTATGCGTAGTCCGTATGTGCCCCTTTCTGGCCTCGGGGGCCCCCCTATGGGGAAATGCCTGTGTGTGAGTGACAGTTCGAGTTATTTCACTGAAATGACAGCGTGGGTTTGATTGGCCCTCCCGCTGAAGTGATGGCTTCTGGATGCTGAGAGCTCTAGGCATATGTGAGGCCCAGCGGGAGCTCTGACAACATGAGAAATGGTCCCACGCTGCACTCTGCACCAAAACCTCACCACTTAGCCTCTCATTCCCTGGGTGCTAAGGCTAAAGATGGAGGCCATGAAGGGAAACAGCAACGCATCACCTCCCAGTGCTGCATGTGTATGTGTATTTGTGTGCTGCTTCTTCTGTGAATCCACTTGATGCTTTGACCTTGACTTAAATGAACAAGAGAAGAGTTAAAGGCATTTTATAGCGGCGGACTAAAGGATGAAAAGAAACACATAAAGAAAAAAGAGACAGAGAACTAGAAACTGAGACAGGTGGAAATAGAGATCACTGAAACATGAAGGGAATAAAACCTAAAAAGGAGATTTCCCTTTTTATTTACTCTTGTGGTTCTCACTCTGTCTCAAGTGCATTTCTAAGTCGTCAAACCAGACGATTCATATAACTGCCTCAGCTCTCCAAGCACGAGCATCAGCGCCGAGAAAGTAACAAAGGCCATCAATTTTATAGTCAACTCCAGCCATCAGAAGCTGGTACCCTGACCACCGATCTGCAACACTCCAGGGTCTAATGCACATAATAGAGTGCAGCTAGTGTGTAAACGGTGGTATGTGTAAACAGAAGATGCGGTGATCCAGCTCTAATGGCTGTCTTTGCTCCGGCTCTTTCGTTAGTCATCAGGATGCTAACCTCCGCCTGTACTGCTCGCCATCTCACAAGCATTTAACAGCCCACCGCTCGCCAGATTAATTACAGTGGCAGGGAATGAATGTCCAATCCTTGCACAAACACACAAGCAGAAATTATATGAAAAAATACTGGATCGTCAATTAAGACTGTATGCACAGAGTAAAGACAAAAAAAAGCTGTAAGCGAAATGTCAACAAAAGAACTGCCCTCCCACCAGAAATAAAAAAACAAGATTAAAAGTTATCTGGCGAATTGATTAACAACTCTTTTAATACAAAAAATCACACTAAACAACAAAATTTAAGTCATAAATGTTTTCTGGTGCTGTTAAAGGCTTGTTTACATCAGTGATGTCTAATGTAACAGCAGTAAAAAAAGGTTATTTGAGAAAATCTAAATCTCGTAACTCGTAAATAATATATGTGAGTGGACTAGAACATTTATGTGCTCAGAAAATGAAAGGGTTGGGTTTATAAGAAATGTATAATTATTTGGAAAAATGTAATATGCAAATGCAAATCACAATACATAAATTATAGTATACATTTTTTGACGACACACAAAAAAAAAGTAGAACTCAGCTCTGAATTGCTATACAACAAATGAATATACATGAATCAACTGACGAAATGCAATCACCAAAACACATGGTTTGCACTTTGGGAGTGCACACACACATGCACACAAGATACAATCCCCAATATAAATAAGCATTTTCTATACACACACACACACAAACACACACACAAGGACTTATACAAATTGGTAGAGCTCGTGCATTTTATATCGTGCAATTTATATTACACATAAATCAAATGAGAAACCACAAACACAAATGCATACATTTTAAAAGGCATTTCTGTTCACAAAGACACATTTAAATGCAATCAGTGGTATACATTTATTGTGTAATCACACTGCAATGAGTACACACAAATAGTATATACATATACATAAAGTAGTTAATAAAATGCTTTGTTTTGGGGGCGCGAAAACATCTCTAACAGAAATTGGCATTCTCGCTTCTTTTCGTCAGTGCTGAGCCGCTGTGGAGAGAGCCTGACTGGGGATGATCAGCCCTAATGATTTTATGAGAGTCTACATGATTAATGTTGGCACAGCAGTGTGTTTGTGAACAAACCTCTCTCTCCCTCTCTCTCTCCCTGCTCTTCATCCCCTCCCACGCCGCCATTCCTCCCCCATCTCAGAGGGACTCAGAGGGAATATCCAGTCTCAGTGTGTGCTGATTTCTGTGGCGCTAGCTGCCGCTCGCCACATTAGCGTGTGACAATGGGTCTCTTTGAAGTGGGTTATTCTAGCGCTGCTCACAGCCCAGCGCAGTGGAGAAGATGTGCCAGCTTGCTGTGCAGACAGGGCCAGCTACGAGCACAGGGATAGACAGAAGGTATAGACGCACACGTGCACGCCCGCACAGACAAAATACCGGGGTCAACACAATAGCTTTCACACCCACATCGTCTAAATATGCTTTATAAAAGCACTTCCATCGCAGACAAAAGCCACAATCCTCCTCTATATGCAGGCGTCTGTATGTAAGGACAACACAGCACCAAATAAGAGTCTGCACTGTCCTCCCATCACTTCATCAACAATCCACCATCTATCATCCGTCCATCGTCTCCCTCTCTGTTTTTCCCGTCCTCCTCTGTTCCTCTGTAGACCCAGTCCAATCTGAAAGCTTAGTTGAGCTCTGCCTCTCTCGGCTTATCTCCAAAAGCTGCTCTTTCATTTGAGAAAATGCCTTCATTCCCAGCTCCTCTATGAGGAAGCTGATAAGGGATGTCTTTTATCCACAGCAGATAGCCCCCCCACCCCCAGCACAGTGTGGGTGCTTGTGTGTATTTATACGCTTGCACAGCACATGTAAAATTATATATGTGTGAGAGTGTGTATATGAATAGTTTCTTATATATGAGAATAGATGATGATTGTATGGTGTAAAATATGCAGCGCATCATGTTTCGAGCCATCTTCTCTTGCTGCTTATCATTCAAATGTGACATTTCTATGATTACACATAATCACACAAGACTGCTGCAGCCTTGCAGGTGTCTCTAATAGGAAGTGATTAAGTGGGACAAGCTAATCATTGCAGAGCCTCGCTCACATGTGTGTATGTGCCTGTGTGTGTTCAAAAGAGACTGTCTAACGAATTGATTAGGTGCAGAGTGGATTTATTGCCAGGCATACAGAGATACATTTTGTCTGTGTTTGACTCCGTCGAAGCTGTTGCCAAATGCTGCATTTCTGCCCCGCTTAACACAACGAATCGATTGGCCTTTGATGCCACAAATGTCACAGCGTCATTAAAGACATTTTTAAGTGTTCAGCATCAGACTTGAGGGAGAAGTCTGCTCTCAGCCATCACACATTTTGTATTTTATATTCGTTCCATATTTATAACTAATACTTTCTTTTGCTTGCTGTCTTCTTTCTTCTGTCTGTCTCATGCCACATCCTGCTGTCTGTGACATTGTGTTATGGGAGCAGAGAGTGGTGCAGCAGGTGGTAGTAATGGTGTCACAGTGTTTTTGTCTGATCTTGGTGAAAATCTCTTCCTGTAGTAGTTTGGGGCCAGAGAAGCTGCCCCAGCTCTCTTTTAGCCTCAGTGGAAGACACAGCTTGAATTCTTAGATCTACATTTTCCAACATTGGCCTGCCTGTTTGGAGCTCCTGCCCTCCCCTCAAGCACAAGCACGCTGGAGTCGGTTCTCTCGAGGGACATATGAATAAAATTTGTAAAGCTATTGGAGCCATCGCAAGAAAATACTCCTCACTGCTCCCTGCGGAGCCCCAACCTCATTGACTTGGGTTTGTTTGCTTGAGGCCAACGATTGTGTTCAAGCTGATCTTAGCAGAATAGCGAGCGCAGAGTCAATGAGAATGATACATTAGCAGCTCTGCATTTATTAAAGCTGCTTGCTGTGGTTGAAGCCAGACGAGACTTTGAAGGGATTTATCAAACCGCTTACCAAAGAGAGGTGATTGAATTCATTTGCTTACTAATGAGGAAGGATTGCGAACTGCACTCTTCCACGGCTCCACTTCCACCTGTTAAAACCATTTGTTCATTACTGCAATCAAATCCAACGTTTGTTCTCTATTACAATCAACCCCCTTTTTGTCACCTCATCAGACGCCTTTGTACCTTTTTGGGACTCAAACCCATTTCATATGTACTGGGTTTTGATATTAAGGGTGGGAGCTACCTTCTGGGGTAGTCTGCAAAACTTCTGCAAACGCATCTGTGTACATCAAGTTTTTGTGTGAAAGAGTTGACTGATTTTTGTTGTTTAAGGAGGTTCTAAAAACAAATCCAATTATCTTGAAACAAGGCAGAATATTTCAAACCACACTACAAAGCAGCAGCATGTTGTTACAAATAAAGTGTGAGTTCATTTTCAAAGGAAAAGGTGAAATAAGCTCATGTGGAGGTCATATTTTTCAACTCCAAGCCAGTTTAATTTATGTGTTGAGGTGTTTTTCTTTATTTAGCGTGATCCTATACAAAACACTCAAGTGTAATCAAGACCAATCAAATAACTGTGTCGGCTCCCGCTCGCTTTCTCTCATTCAATAAACAAAATTGATTTTATTAGAGGTAATTGTTGGCTGTTTGATGTTGATGATGTCTTGATTAGTCCTATTCTCTGGAGTGTTGTTGTGGAGAGCATGCTCTCCTACTGTTGTTAAGGCCAGATTAACAGTAAATCCTCTTTGTCTCAGCAGACAGCAACAGACAGACTGAAGTGGGTTAGCTGAGGCCCGCACAGTCAGACGGGGTTACAGTATGTTAGCCAAAGGTCAACAAAACTCTAGTTACACCTGTAATTAACTGCAATATTTATAGTATTATGATAAAGACTACTTCAATAACTGTACTCGTTCAGCTGATTTTAAAGGCCCTTAAAACATATTTTCTCCACTGGCTTCTTACTATAAGTGATGGGGTCCTACATGAACACAATGTCTTCTGCCACAGTTAGAACTGTTTTCATTTCACATGAGAAAAAACAGTTTGTGTTGGTTGTCTGGTTGGAAGTAGGCAGGAATTAGTCAGAAACCGGTGATTTCAAGAACTTCTATGCAGCAGTCACTATTTAACAACATTTAAATTAGAATCTGATGCCAATTGGTGGGTTTTATGGTCACTGTCAATTAAATCTGATCAAACCAATCCCAAACAGTCTTGGTGAAGCATATTAGCTGAGAATTTTAGGAATAAACCCAGCTATAAATAATTACTAAGACCATTTATTTTGGTAAAGAACATTTAATATTATAGAAAAAGATTTTAGTTTTTAGGTACTCTTTAATTTAAATAACATATTGGACATACTTTACAGAACGTATGATGTTTTACAGTGTAGTGTTAAACAGCTACTTCAGTCTGCTGCCTTCTAGTGACTGCTGACAAATGGAGAGTTGCATTGCACAGAGTTGCACAGTGAAGCAGCAATGTTACAGCTGCATTAAAATGATGTTCCAGAGGATTGAAGTCGATGTGAGAGGAAGAGTTTCTTTCCGCAGCCAAAACTGCGATACCCATGCTGGTACGAGTGTTGGAAACATAAGATTTATGCAGTTCCTACAGCAGCAGTCCAACGCTTACCACAGGCAGACTGTGAAGCAGTCTGTTAAATGATGAGGGCTTAATCTAGTGTGTGTGTGTGTGTGCACTTTACAGCACTGGCCGCTTTGTGGGTGTTTGTCCATCCCAAATGACTCCGCAGCTTATTTTCTGTCTTTTCCTTGGTCTCCGCTCGTGCTCTCCCACGATAAGTAGTAATGCTTTGATGCTTGAGGACACTTCAGCAACTTTCAATCCAGATTAATCTGTCTTTGAGATCTGCCAAGGTCTCTGTGGATGCACAGCTCAGAGAACGAAAGGGAGAAAGAGAGGGTGGTTATAGAGATGGGCCATTTGTAGCTGCTGTCTCGGAGATGTGGTTCCATTCCCACTTTGCAACCAGAGGGGACAGCTCACTACATCATTCAGCCGTTTGTTATTTTGTCTGAAGCAGGAGTTGGCCAAAGGGGAGAAATGTCTGTCTCTTCCCCCAGTTGCCTGAAGGTGAAACCTATGCATCATTCTGCAGAGAGTGTGTGTGCCTGTTTGCTTTTGCATGCATTCTTGTGTGTGTGTGTGTGTGTGTGTGTGTGTGTGTGTGTGTGTGTGTGGGTGTGTGTGGGTGTGTGTGTGTGTTCATGCACATGTCCATATCAATATGTGTGTATAAATGGGAGGCTTATTTGTGAGCTATCAGTTGTCAGAGACCATTGTTCAGGCTGAGTGAACCAGATTGAATTCCTGTGATTCAGTTTGGTATTTCTTTGGCGTTAAACGAAACAAACCCGACGGGCTACCTGTGTTTTTTGACAACATCCGCAGCCTCCAGCCTCTCTATTTATCAATCTCTCCCTGTTCCTTTTGCTTTCAGCAGTGCTCCTCTTCTTATCTGCCATGCCGCTCTGCTGCTACATCTTATTTGTGCTCTCATACTGATTTTAAGTATTAAGTAAGAAGTTGGTGTTTGACTTGATGGTGTGAATGGGCTCTGTGTGGCCACGGGCGGTGGGGGATCTGTTTGCACTTCCCAGTGCTCCCCAGTGAATTGCAGTGATCCGTGTTTCTGCGCTGGTTATTAAAAGCCAGGGGAAAGGTTACAGTAAATGCCACTCAGCTGATGTGCAGCTCATGCTTGGCAGACCTCCTCAAACCCCCTGCCACCCTGAGTTTCACTCTAACATTTTGGGGAACAATAATTTCACCTTACTTGCTTTTTTCCCCCCTCATCCTTATTCTCCCTTCAAAAAACCTTCCATGCTGCCATACCTAAAAGTCTGTTAAAAGCTGAACTCCCTGCCACAGAATTAAAATCAAGAGCATGAAAAGCAAAAGCAGCCCTGTACCTTACTGAGCACCTGAGTCTGACAAATTGGCAGCTTCCTCTGAATTGTACCCCCTCCTCCTCCTCATCTCCGGTGCTGTCCCTCTGAGCCCCACACCCCCACCCTCCTCCCTTGTCACCACTTCTCCCAGACGCCCTGGGCACTCATCACAGAGGTCACGCACCTGTCGCCTGCTGTAAACAGAAAATGAATTATTCAGGAGTTGGCGCTGGTTGACTGCAACAGCTGATGGTCTCTCTGTGACGAGCAAAGATTTATCCCAAGGATTCACGTTATAATCCTCGGCTGGAATCACACTAATGAGAAACGCTCTCCGGAGAGTCTGAGGACCCACTCTGAGCCAGACCGCATGTCCTTGACCTCTGTGGGTGATAAAGTTAGTTTGAAATGGCAGCCTGTAGTGGCGTGAGAAACTTCGGCCACACACACTGCTTAGCAGTTTTAGATTTGCAGGAGGATTGTGCCGATACAGTAGGACCACATGCGCTCTAAACTGGGCCAACTGTGAATGAAAGGGCATCTCTTTTAGCCTTTGGTATCTCCTCTCCTCTCCTCTCCTCTCCTCTCCTCTCCTCTCCTCTCCTCTCCTCTCCTCTCCTCTCCTCTCCTCTCCTCTTCTCTTTCCTCTCCTCTCCGCTCACTCTTCGCTCACTCTCCGCTCACACTCATCTCACTCTCATCTCCTCCCTGAGGTACCAGCTCGCAGTGGGAGCTGACCTATAACCGAAAGCCAGTTATATTGGAGAGAAATACCCAAGTAGCAGGTTAAGAAGCAGCAAGATGCCAGTTGGGGCTGCCGGGTAGCTGGAGTGATTGCTTTTCCCTCCTTATCACCACACCAGCAGGTGTCTAAGATGCGCTGTACTGCGGTACTCTGAGGGGATTCACAATTATAACACCCTGGCCACCGTCTGACATGTCACCACCACACACAACTCCCATCCCCACCTCCACCCACCCATCACTCTGCTCTTCTTTTCGTACTTTCTTCACATCGAGTGAAATTCTGCTGGCCAGTGGTAACTTAGGAATCCTGTTAGGGGCTCACTCCTTCAAACACCTGCACAGGCTCTGATAAGAATCCTTATCTGCTCAGCCCCATGTCTCCTTTCTGCACCCAGGCAGAGCAGGAGCGCCCTAAAGCTGGAGTGGAGGGTATATAACACTACCATGGGTGGTCACATTGATTGTTTTTTAACCACATTATCGTGTCTGGTGCGTCATGTTAAAGAGGGTTTGGAAGCATGAGGAAGGAGGCAGCTGCTGCAGCAGCGAAGCAAGGTGTTAAATCCTTTGCTGTGGTGAAGTTTTCCTATTTAAAAACACACCGGCTGCCTGGCTCGGGTGTGCCGCCTGCAGTACAAGGCCTCATGTGAAGAATCATCCCTTTATGCCGCTCTCCCGTCTTTGTAATTACACACAAGGAATGAGAGGAGACATCTGCAAGCCAGCACTTTGAGGAGAGGAGGAAGGAGACAACAAAGGGCAGAGCAGCTTCTCACAAAGGCTTCCCAATTTGCTGCTTGCAGCTGTTTCTCTTCAGAGAGCCTGTCGAACGGCCCGTCCTCTCCCAGCCTGAAAGTGATTCACAATCCTAACGCTGATTTCGTAGCTGCCACTGATTGGAGGCCAACGTTTGGCAAACAATGACACTTTTCCTCTTTTGTAAAAATGTGTCGACTGTGTCTGAGTCTGACTCTTCCATTATCAGGTGTTTAGACATGAACATGATAAGAGACAGATCATTTGTGGACGACAGCTGCACTAGCTATACACACGTATACACATACACACGCGACTGTGTGCAAATATTGAGCAGTTTGCGCATTGTGTTTGCTTGTTTCCTGACATTTCGCCTACCATTATTTCCCCTTTGTTTAACTGCATATGCTGTACAAGATTGGAAACCAAATGAGTCTAATGGATCCACAAGGCATGGCACTGCGACCCGTAAATTAGGTCCCACAGATGTGCTTCTGTAGATTAATCTTCATGCTCATGAGCAATTATTCTGGCAGTGACGCTGAGGCATGAGGCATGAGGCTGATTTGAAACAATTACAGCCCAGGTTGGGCAAAATTAGCTTGTTCATTTCCCAAGGCCGCTGCTGATTGAGAGTGAGGGCATTTTAAAAAGGTTTTAATACAGACGCGTCCTTCAGCCAGCCTTTAAACCCGAGCACGGATACTTTGGGGTTAAATTATTTCCATAGATTGTCTCTCAGTTTTGTTATTAGGTATTACTCAGGATGTTGTAAGCATATGTGGGGTTTTTTAATAATGATCTTTGAATTTAATTATCTTTAAATTGCTACTGTTTGTTTTTTCTTGAAGTGTTGCCTACATTGTACAATATGAGCTAATTTATGCATTACCACTGTGCTAACCTTCACAGCTAGAGGACTTTTATTACCACAGTTGTTCTCATGTAACTGGATTTCTGTTCCTCAAATAATAAAAGAGCTGTCTTCCACTTCTCTGCTATGTCTTAAAGGGTAGAAAAAAATATTGGGCCCTACAGCTAGGACTTGAAAAGAACAGGAAAGCTTTGCTTTTTTATATAGCCAGTACACATTTCCATTAAGAGTTTTAATTGGCCGTAGACACATGCCTGAAAGCAGAATTCAAATTAGGTGTGTTATAAGAAAAGTCTAAAACAAAGAACTTGGAAAGGTGGAATGAGTAAAAAATAAGACATTTTGTGAAAAATGAATTCAGGTGGGATGGGAGTAGATCATCAGCAGGCCATTTGATCGCAAGAAAATAATCTGCTCTGGAAGGCAATTTGCTGGCTCGTTCGCTGTAAATGCAACTTGCTTATCTGGAGCTCTTTTGCAAAACAATGGATGTAATAATACACACGTAATGTACAGTACAACACTCTCTGCAAGCAGTTAGCTAGGGTCGATTATATAAATAAAGGGAAGTTTCTCGCCTGCGATACCTACGAATCTCAGAATAGTTGCAGCTGTGTAAATGGATCATTAATTGTAAAGAGCTTTTCTCCTCTGTGGGTATGTTGTGAGAAAGTGTTTATCTCTGATGAGAAATTCAGGAGAGGATACTGCGTTCAGCACAGCTACAACTTCATTTTCAGTTTCACATTTGTCACAGCTTCATAACCACCTTTATGTCTGCCTCTCAGTGTCTGAGTGAGTGTTTTCATCTCTTGCTCCTCTCATCAGCTGAGGAGTTAAAATTAGAAAGCAACCTCTGTCTCGTGCTTATTTCCTCCTGTACACCACATCCGTCTACCAGGATCCAACCAGCCCTGCTCGCCCAGCATATCTAATCAATTTCTAATGAGGTGTCACATTTGGCATGATGGCTGTGTGACGCTTGGTTGACCAGCCTGATATTTGTTCATGTAAAAAACGATGTTGCACTTAATGCCACTTCCTCAAATGACTCAATTTGCTAAGGAAATGAACCTCATCTGGGTCCCTATCAATCCTGCAGGATTCCTAGACCTGGGTTTTTGCATATGTGTGGGCATGGCACAACTGTGAATAAGTTTATATTTGTTTTTTGACATGCCACTGCAAGATGGTAATGTGAGTTATGCTTATGAAAATGGAGACGAGGGCAACGTTGACTCTCTCAGACAGATGTTTAAACTGTGTTGTTGAAAATGTGGGAAATGATCAAAGGTAAAATATGACAATTTCTGTGTTTATAAAAGTTCATTTTGTTTTTACCTAGAGGGAAGGGTCCGACAGCTGCCATTATCTTTGTAAAGCAAAGGGAGGAGATTAGAAAAAGCGTGGGAGACTTATTAAAGCTGCTCACCCTGAGGCTTGAAAAAGCCAAAAATAATTTATTTTTCTTTCTTTGCTTTTTATCGTCTCATTGAAGTTCTGTGTACAGCTGCTGCTGCTGCTGCAGAGCAATGGCTGGCCATCGGCACCATCTGCATAGATTAATGTGTTTGATATTTCCCTTCTCCGCCTCCTTTTTCCAGCGTAGCATCAGGAATCTGTAGCATCTCTGTTGCCAGCCTGTAGCGGTTCACCTCTCAGGGCTTCACAGTGGGGAAGTTGAGCAATTTGTCTCTGGATGGCTCCAGGCTTATCGTCCGTGCTTGACAGATGGGCCTTGCCGCTGCTCAGGTTGGGTTCGGTAGTAACGCGCTGCTCGCTGCTTTCCTGACAGAACTCATTATAGACACTCCCCAAGAAGCATCTCAATGAGGTCCTGTTACCACCACCGGACTCCCCACGACCCACCAAGACCCACCAAGACCCACCAAGACCCACCACGACCCACCACGACTCACCACTGAGCACCGTAGACCCAAACATACTGCCGAAATGTTTTCTGTAGTTGAAATTTAGGAATTATTTGTTGAAGCCTAATGTAAGCCAGCAAACTTAAAATATTTCAGAAAAGCAGCTATTAACGCGACGATGTAGCATTATAATATTAAGAAAAGAGAAAATTTACAGATGATTAAATGACAGTAATTTCAGGGTCATGTTGACCTCACCTCTCTCATTGTACAGTACTTCTCATAATTGAATTTGAACCCTAATCTTGTTATTTGTCAATGCCGGTAACGCAGGCAAAGGTTGACATCTTCCTCTTCTGAAGCAGCATTGCTGCTGAAGCCATAGGCTGTATATTGATCTTATTTAAATTTCAATGTCAGGTCATATTTTATTTATTGGCTGTATATTAGCCTCTATATAGCTTTATCCACTCTGTGGTGGAGCTGCCTGAGGTCTAAATCTGCTCATAAATCTCCCTCACACTTATCTCACTTCATACCTTTTTCATTTTCTCTCATTTCTCATTTTGTGTTCACCTCAATGATGTAACTTGATGTACCGGAGCCAGCAGAAGCCTGGCTGAGTACAGGTGAGGTTTTGGGGGTGAGAGAGAGGTAAACTCAACGTATTCAGTGTCTGACTTTGTATAACTCCTCTAGAATTGCATGTGGAAGAAAAGTTATGAAGTCATCTCCCTTCCTGGGAGTGCTCTATTTTCAGTCGTGGGTCAAACTGTGCTTAGCCTTGCATATAATCAGGCCACATGGAGCAGTCTGCCACCTTCTGCAATCCAGGGAAAAGAAGGAGAAAGGAGGGCAGAACTACATATGAGAGATTTTTTTAAAGAGCAGATTAGTTTCAAATAGGGTCGCAGAAAGGAAGGAACAGTGGTGAGATTAAATATAATCCTCATAAGAAAAATCTTCACAGCCTCTCCAGGATTCCAGTATCTCTGTTGGAAATATCTCATCCAACGTTAATATCTTGGATTTCTGCAATCCCTTCACATGGACACACAAACTAGAGCGAGCAAGACGTTCAGACACTTGACTGTTCAGACATCAGACTGGGTAAAGTTGGAGCTCTGTTGTGCTCAAATATTCCTTGCACATATTTACTGCATAAACTGTACCTGCCTGCTGCACACACATTGGAATACAACCTGTCATGTGCAGCACACACAGTCATCAACTTACACTCTCAGTACACACTACCCAGCCGCTGTGCAGCCAGCACGGCATGCCGAGTGACCCAGAAAAAACGAGCGAAAATATAATTCAAATAAACAACTTTAAAGGCTTCAAGGTAAGGCGAGGAAATGCAAGACAGAAAGGAGGTGAAATGAGAGGGTTCTTTGTAGAAATTGCGAAGTGCATGCCATTGAGAATAGTTTACATTTCTCTACTGAAACAGGAGAATTGCTTGCAGACATAAGTCTCCAAAAAGGTCAATTTGAAAGCAAAAGCAGCTAGAATCATGCATTTATTTTGTCACTTTCCAGGATTCATATTTAGAATAGTGCTTTCACGAGGAGGTCATATCTGCAGCTGAATGTATAATTCATGCCTGTTTCATGCAACTGAACTAAAAAAGTTGGCTTAATTGAGGGCTAATTGACGTTCTTTCATCATCATCTC
Organism: Nannoperca australis; assembly: GCA_036023655.1. NCBI lineage: Eukaryota > Metazoa > Chordata > Actinopteri > Centrarchiformes > Percichthyidae > Nannoperca > Nannoperca australis. The sequence goes on from JAVQJD010104600.1 coordinate 121,551, forward strand.
TGCAGTTTCATCTAATCAGTCCAGTAACATCCTATCTTAAACTTAGGTTTGCAGATTATCATCACACTTGGAGAAAGAGTGGAGAATAGAAGTGATGGAGCAATGGCTGGGGATGGAGAGGAATAAAAGCGTCAGTTTTTAATTAAAACTGATTGTGGTTAATGTTCTCTGTCCATGCTGTAATGGTTCCCACAGTGGCTCTCACACCACCTCCTGATCAAGCGGAAGCTAATTGGCTGGTAAGAGTCACTTTCCTCTCTCTTTGAGCCTCTGTCTCTCTCTCCCTCTGTCTCTCAGTGGAGTACATTTGAACATCCAGAGGCAGTGCAATGTCATTTCATGCCTTCGAATGGCCGTGACTCTCTAATACAGCATGAGGCCAATTTACAATTTCCAGGCACAGGCACCCATTTGTATGCGTACCATGTCTTGAGTTATTTCCCACCTCGGCCCAAAAGAAGGCTCTGTTGGTTGTGTTATTGTATCTAAAAAGCTCCAGTTGTGAAGGGTTGTAGTTGATGGCTCTTCCTGCCCTGTCAGATCCAGTCCCATCAGAGGCAGGGCAACGGCCTCTGGGAAGTTTGCGGGCTGGCTGGGGGATGGTGAAACAGTGTGGCAACAGTGTGGCGGATGCACAATGAGCAACATCGTGATATGACTCCAAGTGTGCGTGTCAGGACTAGGCTGTATGCACATTCTGTACTGCCATCTGAGGACTGTGCTAAACATCATCAAAAAGAGGTTATTATGTGTACTTGGCAACTGACGAAAGAATCCTCCACATGGTGCAGAGTGATTATGTTCATATTGTGCCTGCACATAGTGCTCATCATTTCACCAATCAGCAATTTCCCTTGCAAATTCCTGATCAAGACATTCACGTTTAGATGTGTAGATATTTATTATCACAGCTGGATAATCAGATCAGAGGCCTGATGGCGAAGGTGTAACTGACACTCCAACTGTTACTCAGCAGGCAGTCACAGCTGAGCAGCAGAGATGTGGTGCATAATGCCCTTAAATTCTGCACAAATCAACAAAGACAATAGCCTTTACCCCAGTAATCCCACAACAGACAAAGCCAACTCCATCTCTGGTGTACTCTTTTAAAATGTTCTATATATATAGAACACAATAGAATATATATTTCATCATGTTTTATTTTCTGCCAGGCTCTATAGGAAACTGCATAATGAAAGTAATTCTCCCTTCTCTGTTGTGGTTGTTGAAGGTTTTGGCAGCAGGAGTTGTCTTGTTGTACATTATTTTAGCTCAACAAACAGTATAGCCCACAGGTCCACAAGGGTAGTACAGTGTCCTTGTGTTTCCTGTCTCTGTGGACTAGCTATGACGACAGAGAGAGTTCTGCCGTACTGGTCTAGACCCTGGACTATGAAAACAAGCATCACAAAGATAGAATGTGTCTTGTTAGCTTAGTTTGTGCTGCAAATTGTAATAATTAAACATTTCCAGAAAATACATATTTTCCCATTTGAAGGTTTGAAGCAAAGACCAGAGCCTGAAGAAAGATACCTTCATCCAATTAGGTTAAGGAGAGGTCTGTCACTCATGTATTGTACAGCCTGCCTGAAAAAGCCAACAAATCCTCCAAATTAAACTTCAAAATACGTTGTTTGTCCATTCCCAATTGTCCAAAGGAATAATCGTGGTCATGGTTAAAAACAACCATGATCACTCCTTTTCTCATCCAGTGCCACTCAGCAGCAGTTTGTAGGGAGCGCAGAGGCGGTTTGGGGGTATTTAGATGTGAGAAAAGACAATTTGTCAGAAACCTAAGGGAGCACTGGAGTGATGACAAGAGAATTACAGTAAAAAGACTAAAGGGTTGAACTGCTAATTCTGTGATAGCGGAGGAGGAACGAGGAGGGAAGGCTCAGAATGTGTGCTTGTGTATGTTGGAATCCATTATTTTCCTAGATGAGCAAGTAGAAAGTAATTGAAAAATTGATGTTCGAATTCTACGGCTCGGGTGCACTGCACAAACATACACACACATATGAGTAGATACGATGTGACGGTGGTTGTTGTGTAACCAAGCCCAGTGAGTCATGAGAGGGAGGAATGCGTTGTTGTGATGGGTGGAGGAGGAGGAGGCCTTGCCTGGGGAAAGACTGGCAGAGACAGTCAGATCCGTTAGCAAAGTCATCTGGGAGAGAGAGAAAGAGGCTGGACATTTGGTTTCAGGCCTTGCCTCAACTGCCAGCGGTTGTCTGGACCCTGGACCACAAGTGAGGCATATATAAATCCAAGCCTTAACGCAGACATGACTCTGGACAGAGAGAACATATGTGCATAACCACATACACATGCAAACACATACATATGTGTGCAGACACACATAAACAATATGAAATGAGTGGAAAATGACGCAGTGTGATAGAAGCAGGTTATCAGGGGTTGCAGGCTGAAATAAACCAGCCTCCCTCCTTGCAAACACACACACACACAAACTAAAACACAAGAAATGTGCTTGAACACAAGAATGTATGTTTCCTTTAAAGTTTACTCCTGCCGGAATCACACACGATGTTTGCCAAGTCAAAATCATACCTTGTTTGATTTTGTGTGTGTGTATGTGTGTGTGTGTGAGTTTGCACATCTTATGTGATTGTTGTTATATTGGCTTCTGCGTCACCCTGGGAGCTATCAGAGGTACATAGGCAATTTTATTTGTTTGCGTTTGTGCATGTGTCTCTCTGATAGTTGTATAGTACATGCAAGCTGAGCACACACAGTCCTTCACTCGCTGTCGTACATGCCTGGATTCGGGCTGCGCCTCCGTGGCAGCGTTATCATCCAAAGAGGCAAACAGCCAGCCCCTGATTTAATAAGCTGCCTAGGGAGTCACAGAGAGGTGGGGAAGCACTATCAGCTGATAACTGTCCTCCCTGCAAGCCTAGCTTTTTCCTCTGATAGCCCTGCCAAGAGAAGACTTAGCTTCCCCTCGTTTTCTGTGTGTGTGTGTGTGTGTGCGATCCCCCGCCGGCTGCTGCCCACGTGTCTGTAGGCTGCAGCCGTCCTTTTGCTTCATCTCTCTGGGTGTCAGACAGACAGCAGAGGAGAGCCCACACATGGCAAAGGCAGGCCTGAGCCCAGCACCGAGGAGCATATGCTCAGAGCTTCAGTCTTTCTGCCCCCACACACACACACACCTCGCATCATGGCTGCCAATCCTGCCAACCCGCAGAAAGCCGTGGGCCAGACTACTTACAGATTCCCCCATCTATCACTCTGTTCTGTATTTCACACAGGCCATGCCGCAGTATCATCATCCTACCACAACCTTGAAACCAACTACTAATATCCTACAATAAACAACAACAGTCGTTTTCTTGACTGCGACAGCTTTGTAGCCATGTTTGTGCACTCTACAGGTGAATGATAAGTGTTATAGGTCTATATTTCATCAATCCGTGCAGACTTTCTAGGAATAGAGCCAGGAGAGAAAAGAGTGTGTCCTTTTTTGAAGAAGGCAAAGAATGAGCATGAGGTGGTGGATGGATCTATAGTGTGTTTTTCATGCTGGAGACTGGAGTTCACATCCTGTTCCAAGTTGACTTCAACCATGGCCATGATCTTTTAATGACTTTGACAAAGTGCTTTGATTAGTTAAGCTAATAACTCATGAAAAAACATTGTATTGAACGTTTAAAAACATTGTCATTGAATGTAATCCAGGGTTTCAGTTCAGGATTTGCTAACTTCTTGACACTGTTCCCATAATTTTAGCTACATGAATGCTGAATTTTGCACTGACCTGAGCAAAATGTAGTTCTTATATTTTCTTTATTTGTCTTTATTTGAATTTTAGAATGTAGTACTAAACACTATGCACTCCCAGCTATGAATATATTACCAATGTTTCACTGTGACACCTGTGTTTCTGCTGTAACCTTTCTCTTTTTCTATCCCACCATCTGTCTCTGAAATCTTGCACTCCCTCCCCTACCTTGAGAAAGACTTTTTTTTTTTGGCCAGTGTTTTCTTTTTCTAAGCCGCTGGTTTTATTTCAAGGTCAGTTATTGCTTTTTTTGTCGGCTGTGTGCGTTATCACACACGTGTATCACTGCCTCACAGTGTATGTGTGTGTTGCACTATAGGGCTCACATGATAGGCGTACTTTGGGGTGGCCACGGTGACCCGCAGCTGACACCGATGATTGATCCTGGTGCTGGGATAAGTGCCTGTGCACCGGTGAGCACGCCGACCCACTGAAATGCAGCCAGGTGGAAAATTAGAAATCTCTTCCTCCCTGGTCCATTTGAAATCCGATATCTCCCATCTTCCCCTCGCGTAGGCACCTTTCGTCAGCCAATAAATCGGTAATTAAATGATGTGTTTGATTTTGTGTGTGTGTGTGTGTGTGCAGGTGCGTGTCCTTGTGGGATCAGTTCGGGCAGTTGGAGTGATGGGAGTATTAAGTCTCCAGCAAAACTGCCCATCCCCCCAAACGCACATCTACATCTCTTGTTGCCTGCATAAAAACCAAAACACACACTTGCTGTGTTGTCCCAGATACCAGCACATGCCCACTCACAAGCACACTCGTACACACACATTTGAGCTGTACAGTGTGTGTTTGGAGTCAGATGGAGGTGTAACGGTGCCTCTGGTATCAAATTAATCAAAGTCAGGCCTCCTCAGAGCGCTGCACCTGACCTTTTGGAAGCCATCAGTGCAGTTCCACTCCTACAATCACACTGGGACAGAAATGTCCCTCGTGTTGACGTTTCCTGTTGTTCCCCACTTCTAACATCTATCTCTTCGTGTTGCCCAGGTACGTCAGCCCAAGGCAGCCCCCTTCTGGCTTCCCTCTCTGTCCCAGGACGGCCTCTGCAGCCTCAGATCGACCTCAAACACCTCCTGCCCTTCAGACTTAATGGATCCTCCCCCCTCAGCCTCTTCCCTAACTTTAACGCGGTGAGTACAATGGTTCTTTGGCACCTGATATCTGTAAACTGTAAATAACAGTCCCTAATTAGTTAATTTAGCTAATTAATTTATGCATCAGAAATGTCATGTGAAGAGGGGACTCATTGCAGAAAAACATTGCGATTAGACTGTTTGGTAACGTGCTTATTTGTGCTTGAGAACAAAATGTCTTTCATTATTTTGTCTTGTCTGGCACAATCATTGATAATGCAAAGTGTTCAGCTGAATATGAGGCAAGGGGAGTGAAAGCACCTGGCAAACTATCACTCAATAAGTGGTATTGATTAAAGAACATGTCAACCCCCAACAGACACATTAACATCATGTTGTACTCTGAGGCAGTGACAACCATCATTTTATGGGTCAGAGATCTGATCCACATACTTCATAAATTTGGTGTCAATGTTTAACCTTGTGCTGCTTTTGAGTTTATATCAGTGAGATTGTGTGTCCTTAATGCTAGCCTTGCTGTTATTCACCATCTCACTCTCTGTTCCGCCAGACTTTAACCCCCAGCATCTCTGCCACTCTTGGTGCCTGGGTCTTACCTTTGGTCTGGGGTGCTACTCTTTATTCAAGCAGTGTTTCACCTCTCACCACTGTCGTTACCTCAGTGTCAGCGTCTCTACAGACGAGACACTTTGTTTCGATTGTCAGCAACAAACAGTTTGGTTTTTAAGCCCCTTGGCTTTGATGCTTGCCTTGGCTCGGTCCATGAAATTAAAAGCTTGCATCTTTGATCCTTTACTTACCAGCACTATACCCATTGTAGTTTTGTGTGTGTGTGTGTGTGTGTGTGTGTGTGTGTGTAGGCCCTTCTAATTCCTTTGATCCTAGTTTTACACTAGTGCGTGTGCATGAAGACGTGTGTTCACTTCCCTCATCATGCACTGTGAAACCATCTCCAGTTCTGCGACCTTCAAATGAAACATAAGCCAGAGCTTTCACTCCAGCATGCACTTTAGGTTGGATGGGAGAGGGAGAGAAAGAGAGAGGTAGGGCCACGCAGACATCTGGCCAGCTGGTTCTTACAGTGGAGGACTTGTGTGAGGGGGTGGATGAGACATGAACGTGTGCTGTAGGATGTGTATATGTGTAAGTAGGGGGGTCTCCAACCTGCTATGTGAAAAGTGCATTCATTTGTTCGGCCGCCCACCTCTTTGAGTCTCCTGGGGTTGCTTATACTGCCCTATGGAGGGTTGAGCATGCATACCAGCAACGGCAGCATGAAAAACATTCATTCCTCTAACACCCCCATGTATTTATATTAGTGGTGGAGGCAGCGGGGACGGTCTCTGGTCAGTGTTTTGTCTGTGTTATGTTTATGATTCAGTGGGAAAATTGCTGTTTCTATTCTCAAACCAATGTCTGCTCCTCACAACTCTGTTCAAGCCTTTATGTTGGCTGATCATTCATAGCAACCCACACATTGTTTTTGGCCATCATGCTTTCTTATTAGAAAAAATATCAGTAACAGTTATTGTAGAAGAAAAAAGCAGTAGATTGTTAATGAATAGTGCACAGGAAATCATATGTACAAATTTGCAATGATATTCAGTCAGCCATTGTTAAGGACGTGAAATCTACCACAACCAGAATACAGAAATTATGATAACTGCGGAAATAACATAAAATCAGTGTCGCTTCAGTCCCGGGAGGAGATGATTACCCTCCATAGCACACAGTCTGACAGCGCAGCTGTGGCATTAATCACAAAGTCCATTCAACTGGGAGCCCCAGGTTCTCTGAGCCCTGATAAGGCACACGTTGTCCGGGACATGTGCAGGGGGGAAGATGAATGCACCTGTCTCCAAAACTAAATATCCTCCGGTTTCCCCTGGTGTCCCTTCTTACATCCTCCCCCCTCCTCACCCTCTCCTCATCTCTCTTTGTGTCTCTCTCTCCCTCTCTCTCTACCTACCCTGAAATCCCATCATGGACTCGGCCGCTCGGCGCAGGATAAGTTCTGTCTGCACCAGGATGGCAGGGGGAGGACGGAGGGCTTGGACAAAAGATGCATTTATAGCAGTCGGTTCAGGATGGCTGCGGACAGACAATGGGCACATTCTTCAGCTCCTAAAACAAATAGCTGTGTGCAGCCTGCCCTGCTAAGGTGGACAGAGGGCAGCAGGAGTGGGAGAGCTAGGTTTCTACGGTCAGGCTTCGGCTGGTGAAGGGAAAGGCAGTTGCTCCCAGAGGTAGCTTTGAGTCATAGAAGAGGCCAAAATAAAGTAACAAAGGCAAACATAGCCCTGAGGGAGAGAAATTTAGCGTGGAGGTTTCAGTGTCAGGTGTGTTTATATTCCCTCTCACACCTGGCCTTGAGGAATCCGTAGTAAACAGACTCCACTCTTGCCGGGAGGCAGCTGCCTTGGACATGGCACCGCTCTTTGTGCTGTACGGAGGGATCTGATGTTGTTCAGGCTTGTGTATCAGAAAGAAAGCAAGGCAGTGTGCCATCCTCACTGCCATCAATACACCAACACTCCTTGATCTCTGGGCAGCTGAGGCTGTCAGCAGTGCCACTGGTGTGCAGTTCCAGTGAGTGGTCTAACTCAGTGTGAGAACAGCACCCTGCCCGGCCATCCCGGGTCCCCTCTCCTATGACAGCAAAGGAATGGACTGGGCCAGGCCATGTGCCAGCCTGGGGAGAGATCCAAGGTGATTGTTATATGTGATACCATGCTGAAGGGTGCCGCAATGAAATCAGCTGTCATCGTGGCATGCAGACCTTCTAATGAAGCCTCGGCTTTCACTCTGCTGTTTATAGTATGCCATTCTGGGACTCTGCAGTCTTTTCACAGACAGTTAAAACTGAATTAGTCTGCCCAAAACCCTCTCCAGAAACGTTTCCCCGCGGGCTGCTGATTCATAAATGCATTAGACAGTCACATTTCTGATATTACAATGAACTCTAACTGCATTAAAATAGGAGTTGTAGTGAGGCTTCTAACAACAGAAATACAGTATATACAATACAGTCAAGGCTCCCACAGAGCCTGTGTGCAGGGAAACACGGAGGGTCAAGCTTGAGCCCACAACAACCTATGGCATAGGTTTTTGATTTTTAGTTGATGATTTCTAGTTGATTGATATCACCAGAAGTCTGTATTATACATGATTAGGGTGTATCACGTTTCCATTATATTCCCCACAGTTACAATAGCAGTGTGTTTACATTGTTTAATTTACTTTGTTATACAGGGTGACGGTGGAATACACACATATTTACACCCAAGTAACTTATAACGTAATTTTGCCATGTCTCATTACTGAATAGAAGGCTACCGCTGTGCAGTCACTGTGTTTACGTTCATTCATTCATACAGAGCGGTGAACCGAAGGTCAGCAGTGTAACGACTTTGCTAGATGTGCGTAACTGAAAAAGACTACTGAGAAACTTGAACTTGAACTAAGCTTATCAGTCACATTTCTTGTAGTCTCCGTTTCTATGGAGGTTCTTCCCTATCTTTAATCAAGAGCACATTCTTTCAGTTTGAGAGCAGACTTTGTTGATTTCATGTTCAAATTGTCCCTTCTTGCGCGTGGATTTGCTCTGCTTGCATGGATTTCCTGCGCTCTCTCTCAAAACGCTGCTCTCGCACTCAGACTACTTCTACAGACTACTAGGGAAGAACCTCCATAGTTGCCACCCTGACTTACATAGACAGATGTAGGTACAGCATAACCCCCGAAAAGTATAACTCCAGCTTTACTGATTAGATAAATCTCTAAAAACTTGCATCATCTTTTCATTTTTTTACGTGGGCAAGAACAATTTTAGGAGCAATATTTTCAGCATTGGTGGTATTTCTACCCTGGGCACCATGCTTCCTGCCTCACCTCTCTGAATACAGCATAGTTTGGCTCGGACGCATTTTTGAGGCCCATTAATAAATTCCACCCTGTGAGAGCAGGGGCAGTCCTGATGATTTCTTGCAATGGATTGAAAGTGAATCTGACACACATCTTAATTATTATCTAAACACAGTGACCAGTCATGTGCAGCAAAAAAGGGATTACACACCAGCAGAATGCCTCCTGTCTTTTATGTGTAGGCAATTAAGAGCCAACAGCCACAGAAAGAAATCTAATATATTTTTCCTTCCAACTTCCTTCTAACTTTTGCATGACATAAAATTACTCAGGTGCACAGTAAAGTAACATCAAAACCAATAGCAGACATTTCAGTCCCTCAGACTTTTATCAGTGCTTACAGATGTGTGGTTTCAGGTCACTAAAATATGCGAGGCACAGGTGCAATCAATGAACCATCACTTCAGTTAAGAAGAAAGAGGAACTGCTACAACAGCCTAGATACAGACAATACTGAGTAGGCTATGCAAAGTGAGAAAATTGAAATGATTTTGCAAGACATACAAATACTACCTTCATGGCGTCAGAAATAGAAAGTGGAAGCAAGTAAAAAATGTGTGTCAGTTAACCTGCTGACTAAAGGTGGTCTGAGCTATGCTGGCAATTACGTGAGGTCACCAGTCTCAGCAAACCAATAGAGAATGATAAAAGTGGAAGTTACAGGTGCCACTAAAGACCGAGGAAGATGTCAATCAAGCGGAAACATCTGTGTGAGCAGGCCATGGCTGTTTGATAGTTGCAAAGAATTGGCTATTGTCAATAAATGTTTTCAAAGCAGCAGCAGAAAATGAAAAATGCATTGTAATGACAGTAGAACACATTATTTCCCAAATAACCCATAATCAGGTTTGCATAATAAGGGGGCCAATGTTATCTCCATAGCTGAAACATTTTGAATAAGAAAATACGTCTGTGATAAAAAAAGGTTTGACACATCAAGAGGAAATGGGCTGAGTAATATTATCCATTGTGTTGTTGCAAGCAAGGCAATCTTTATGTATAAACTGGTGATCTCTCACGTTGCCACAAAGATATGTCACTTGAAACTCACTAATTAGTCAGCAAGCAGTATAGTTTGATAGTGTATGAAGTAGGCCTCTCCACTGAGGTGGTCTTTTGGCGCCCTATCTCTTAACTAGCCTCTTCCAGTGCATCATAAGAAGCATGTCAATGTGACTCTTAATGCACTTCTGCTTTTTCCCTTTTATGAAAAGAAACAAAAGTCGCTCCATGCATGTAGATGAAACAGCCACTGATGTCAGAAAAATATCACACACTGTCCTTGCAGGGAGAAATTGAGATACAGTATTCTCCTCACATCACAGGGTCACTCAACCTTCTGCTAAATCACTGAGTGAAGTTTTCATTTGTTCCAGATTGATGCTGTAAACCTGCTCAGCTATCACAGATAGCCACTCTCTGATTTGGAGGATTTTTGTCTTGTTTTTTTTTATTTTGACTCACTATGATTAACATGTGAGGAGCACATTCTCTTTATGCCCTCTGGCTGCACACAGGAGGTTTAAGATTGTAGCAGCACCACAAACTACAGCCTTCATAATGACTATACAGTTTAATTACCTCTTTAAAACAGTTTCAACAAAAACAACACATTTAACCTTCATGAAGATAAGATTTATTGCAGGACTTTTGTATTAGACTAGTTTAAGCCATCCAACTTCCACCCCTGACAAAGAATTATTTTTCTCAACATTGGTGCAAATAGCTCTGTCGTGAAAGATGCCCTTAGTCTTTAATGGTGTGGGTCTGACGCCAAAATATTATACCATTTGTCACTAATAACTGAAATTATTTCCCCATTATATTCTGCTGTAGCTGCTGGAAATAGCTGGACATGAGGTTGCGCTGTCTACTGCTGTATTAAAGGACACTTTATAAAAGTAAAGACACAATGAAGATTGATTCTTGGTAACCTCACCTCACCTCTGAGGTGAAACTGTTCTGCTGCAGAAAAAATTCTCATTTGGGGAAATAAGATCTTCTAAAACTAATGTTGCTTGTACTGGTCTTTTATTTGTGTCTCTCAGATGGACCCTGTCCAGAAGGCAGTGATCAACCACACATTTGGTGTCCCTCAGCCCCTCAAGAAGAAACAGATTATCTCCTGCAACATTTGCCACCTGCGCTTTAACTCAACGGTAAGAAAAGTTTTAGTGGCTTTCTGCCTCTGCATTTATGAGAAAGATAGAGAGGTTGTGGGACAATAAGAGAAAGAAAGAGACAGAGTGCCAGACTGGGTAATTTACGACATAAAAGCAATCTCTACCAAAAAGGTTAGTCTAGCCTCAGAGAGCAACATCTCTTTGTTTTGCTTCTGATATCTTTTTGAATGTTGTTTTTTAAAAATAAAATAGGACTGGTCCTCAATTACCTCAGCTCTTATCATCCCCACTGCCTCAATGTGTATCTTTGTGTGCATATGCACAACAAGAAACTGTAAGTGGACCGCTTTCTCTAAATATATATATACCTTTAAATCAAAAGTTAGTCATTTAGCATTTTCTTTCTAGTTACATATTTATAAAAGTGTTTGGTTTTCCTTTCAGTGAAATCTATGTGTGTATGTGTTGTTTTGGTATGAGGGATTAGACAGCAGGGAGAGCTGCCGTTTATAAGCAAAGAGCAGAGACAATCAGCAGCCACAGCAGGAAGCAGCATTTCATTTCTGCCACCTCTAGCACATGCACACATACACAAATACACACATGCATACTTTCACACAACATGCACACACATACACATACACACACACAAGCAAACATCCCATGACATTTCACGCATATTCACATAAACAAATAGATAGTAGTCCAGAAAGCTTTAAGACATCTAATGTCTGGGCACAGTAAAGTACACACACACAGGCACACTTTTTTTTGGACTCCATCTTCAAAGAAGGGCTGAGGCACAGGAGACAGGGAGCTGAGGGGGGAGAGGAGACTCAGACGTGCTCTTCACACACTAGAGCAAATCCCATTCCCTGCCTCTGCACACCGACTTAAAGAGGACTGTCAGGTCTGACTGTAGCTTTATCTGTCTCTCTGAGAGCATGAATACTTTCCTAACACTTCCATGCACCCTCCTCAGAGTTTGCTCAGATATTATACCAAGTTATCCTTATGCATAATGCTCAAAGGGGAAAAACGTAATCTTTCTCTGCTTCTCAGTATTGCACAAATTGGCCTTAAAGAGCAACTTAACACCAGCTAAAAAAATCTTGTTTTTGCTGACCTCCAGTGGCTACATCAGTGCACCTATCTGCACTGATGTAGAGGTGTACTCAATGCACTGTGACATCACTGTTGGGTGTGGGTACATGTGCAAACAAGTGCCCTAATGACATGTTGCACGTTTTCGAAAATACACGTATTTTAAGACTTGTCGAGTGTTAGATGAGAAGATCAATGGTTAGCCTAGCTTAGCACAAAGACTGAAAACTGGGGGTAAAACCTAGCCAGGCTCTGTCCAAAGGTAACAAATAAGTTTGTTAAACCAAGCGGTTTGCTTTTAAGTGAGCATCTTGCTGTTTTTGTTTAACAATTTAAATGTTAGATGTTCAGTTGGTGTAAGTGACTCTTTACATAAATGTGTAAGAACAAGGACACTAGAAAGAATTGGACCTTACAAATTATAACTGGGTTGAAGTGTGAATGATACTTTTCTTCCATTTACTGTACAGACACGAGAGTGGTATCAATATTGTCATCTAACTCTCTGATAGGAAGCAAATAAGCATATTTCCCAAAATGTCGAAACTATTCCTTGAATGTCACACCAGAGGAACACCTGAGTGCTCTCCGGTTGTCCCAGGTGTCCTCTGGTTGTTGTTGTTGTTGTTCAGCCTTTCTGCCCTTTCCAATCCAACAAAGCAAACATAGCAGATGAAATGATTTGAAACGGTGTAACTATTAGAGCACTTTGCCTGCTAATGTGGATCATCAGATTCTTCTGTTGTATGTCTTCATATTTTCTTGTGGGTTGTCTTTCAGTGGCTTTTGAAGAAACCAAAAATCCTTGTTTCACTTCCCTACTGGTTTCCCATAGATGTTGATAGAGTTCACAGATTACTTTGTGCCTCTTTGATATTATGCAATTTTGTATATTGTGGTGTCCATTTCTGGGAGCGGGTGTATAATCCAGGTACAGTGGTGTTGAAATACTGTAAAATAGTTCAGGGACTGCAGTGCATTTCCTGTCTTTTCTCTTGTTCATCATATTCCAAATTTTACATTGGCATAACATAATAGAACATAATTAAATGTTTTACACCCACTAAACATATGGCGATGCACCAGATATAGTCCAGTGTTTCCTTATAGCCGTAGGACTGCTTAATAACCAATCAAGAATTCCTTTGAAAAGTAATGTACCCTGCTGGCCGGAATGGTGATGTGAAAACCAAAGCTCCTCTCACACCTTGTCCCTCTGGCTATGCTGAGAGGCTGGTGGTGGAGAAGGTGTTTTTACAGATGCTTTGACAGCCACATTATCGATTGGCCTCGCTAATGTGAAGTGTACATGTTTAACTTCATCTCGAGACTGCTGGTGTGTACAAAGAGCTAACACATGAGACTGGCGGTGGTGTATGTACGTGTGCCTGTAACCTTATGCACTAACACAAGCAGTAATCTTATTGATTGCTTACAGGACTTAATGTATTGCCGATGCTCAGGTAATATAAACGTCCACATATTGCTCCTAATGATAATGTCTTTTAGTGTTTGCTAGTCTCTGCATGCATTTATTCCTCATTTGGGAATGTTCAAAGTAATGTCCAGTCTATTTATGTGTCTACTTGTTTGGTGCCTTAGGATTTGCGTGATTTATTTCTCGATGAAGTTAAACTGGATGAGAACTTGGAAGGAAGCAGTCTTACCTTGCACCACATGTCTAAACTTGCTCCCTTTGGAAAAATCAGCTATTTTATACTTAATCCTTTCATCCTTAATCCATCCATCTCTTTAATATTGAGGGTATGAATGTCCATATTACTTAGTATTCTCTGCAATATGTAATAAAAAGTGTTTTTGGGGTGATTTAAGTTTTCCACACTTTTGATTTAATTTGTAACACAATTCCTCAACTTGTTATTGTACTGTATGTATTAAATCCGTGGTTGTGTATGATTTTTGTTCCATATTTTTTCTGGGTTCTAGTTCTCTATAACTGTGTCCTATCCAGGCCAGGAGAGCTGATGAGAGCTGAACCCCGGAGGTTGTTTTAGCTTTTAATGAGTGATCTCTGTATTGATTTCTCTGCTATTCTGATGTATCCACGCTTGCTCTGACAACAGGGGCTTTGTTCTGAGATTGAACAGCGCTGTGAGAATGATGAGAATGTGAAAGAAAACCACCAGGAAAGACATTTGTGTGAACCTGTTTATCGCTGCATCGCAGTCAGTCGGAAAGTGTTTTGCATCTGGTTTGTGTTTGTGTACTCGTGAATGTGCGTGACATTAGTATGTATTGCCACATGCATAGGACTTGCAAAGGCTGACTCTCACAGTGCACATTAATAAGGTAGTTGTCGAGATGGGATCCTCTCTCTTGTTGCGTATTACACATGCAATTATACCTTTGGCCTCCCAATGTGCCATTGCTGTTATCAGGTGGTAACAGACTCTCCTCCCTGCAGCCTGTGTATACCTGCGAGAGAGCGAATATTCAGACATGATTTTAACCACTCCTTTTTGCTTTTCCCTCCCAACCTGGTTCTCTCTCATTTTCCTGCAGAACCAAGCAGAGGCACACTACAAGGGCCATAAGCACGCCCGGAAGCTCAAAGCCATGGAGGCCCAAAAGAACAGGCAGCGACGAGCTGGTGAGGCCGCATCCGGGGGAAGGGAGAGAGACAGAGACCGGGAACGAGATCGGGACAGGAGCAAGACATCCACAGCCGAGGCAGCTCTGCCCGCTCCCATGGACACAAGCTTAGTGGAGGGAACAAGTACGTAAACCGAGAGAGAGATGGGAAGAAAGCATCAAGAGCACGCTATTTGTAACTGATTCTTCTCCACCCTTCTCCACCTTTTGGTGGTCTATCACGCTCTGGTTCATCTAATTCCCCCTTACTCACTCCATTTTATCTCTCTTAACCCCCTCCACCAATCCTCCTCTCACGTCATTGACAGTTTCCAACCTCCTCCTCTGTATCTTGGCCTTCCTTATCTCTTTTCCTCTGCTCCGTTGTGTTACACCTTGAGATTACATCTTCTGTACACCTTATCCTTCACCCTCTAGCCTTCCTATCGCCTCTGTGTTTCTGTACATTCAAACCTCAGCAATTTCAACCCATATATCCCCCCACCAAAACCTCTCTGACCTGGCCCCTTGTTCCTGTGCTATGTGACGGATGAAGCGATCTGAAGCTGTGGGATTGTGGGATGTCTGGAAGCAAGAGATGTTGTATAAATAAAGGGGCTGGCTGAGATCGATAGCCTCACTGGGGTCGTTTTTACCCCCTTTGCTTCTTAATTTCCAGTGCCTGACTCGCCTTCACTCCCTCCTCCTCTCTCATATCTATCTCGGTTAGATAGAGAGGGTAGTTGCAGAGCCAGAATTGGAGTATTTGTGGTGCATGAAAAGAACAACACATAGTGCTGGCTGAGTTGAGAGGGAACAAAATAGTAGTGAGGGTTTTCATTTTAGGGGATGTCAAATAGAAAATAAAGTTGAAAGAAATCAAAAGCACTCTTCTTTTACAAAGCGTTGAGATGTTTTCACATTGGTGGTGAAAATATAGACTTTTGATAAAGAAAGAGTAGTGCATTGGTTTTCTTTCAGCAGAATATACCCGTTAATTTTACTTGACGACGTGGCTGCAACTTTAGCTCAGAGAGCATGAATTGCTCCGGTGGCATTTTGACTGCAGAGTAGTCTCATGTTGCACTCGTCTGGGTCCACACTTTTCATTTATCCATCCAAGGTGATGGAAGTTGAGGAGCGGTAGAGCCGTTTTCCCTCTCTCTCTTCTGCTTTCCTCTGCTTCATCCTCCCCTTCACTTCCCTGCCCCAGAGAAGATCACTATCTGAGCAGAATTTCTAAATGCATTTGGATGCTACTTGGGATATCAGAGAAGAGAAGGTACTGGGAGAATAGGGGGACAGTTTGTACTTTACCCCCCTCTCACTGACATGGATACACACACATGCACACTTTTTTTGCCTTGAGTACTATGAGTCTCCTTCAGAAAGGAGAAAGTGGACAAAAGACTGGGAGCCTGATAACGCTCTCATCAAATCTCATTTTAATATTCCGCTGTTGCAAAGAAGAGCTCTGAAAGAGGGAGAGGGAAGCAGCAGTGGAGACGAAACGAGATGAGTGGAAAATGAAAGATAAGATGAAATGAATGAAGGAGACAGAGAGGGAGAGGGAGGAATAAGAGAGAGAGCGTGGAGGGAGGGGAGGGGGGGTCATTGGAGAGAGAAAGTAGATAAGTCATAGCTAGTTTTTATGTTGTGAATAATTTTACAGTTCCAAGGCAATTTTGTGAGGAGGAACACTCTTTAATAAGCCCAATTGTGTGATTGGCCTAATGTGAAATTGAAATGCAGCAGTGCGAGCCAGTGGTGGCATGCACCACAATGCCAACCTGTAATGAAATAGCACTCCAAATTAACGCTCTATGAAATGAGTTATGTCTGCCATGAAACTGAAGGCTGGTGGGGAGCTGTCTGCCTGTAATGCCCATATTGTCTGCCATCAGGAACCAATAACACACCTGTCGGCTGTTCTTCTAAGCAGTCTGTCTGGCTCAGAATAAACAGCCTCCAGACCCACAAGGTCAGCCTCTTCAGCTTAACTGGAATATCTACTAATGCACATTTCGACACAGGAGGTATAATGCCTTTTGACTGTAAGGTGCTGGATGGAGTTCAAAATGCAGCTTTTGTAAGGTACACAAGAACAAATAATGAGTCACGAAATGTTTTCCAAAGCAAGTGCCACAGTGGAATGGGCCCATTAATTAAAATGTAGGCGTTTTCACAACATAGTTAAGAGAGATAGCAGAACATTTATATTGGAAACTTCTTGTATGTGTCGTCTTGCAGGCTAATGACAAACAAGTGACTGGCCTAATGTTGTAATTTGGAGGCTGTGTTGAAACACAAATGTAGGACTTTAACTGCTCAAGTACTCACAGCTTCTACAGCAATGAGGATGTGTGTATATGTTGTCAGTTTCACACCTTCAAACTACCAACACATGTCCCATCACATTCATACTGCTACAAAGTACTACAAACATTATTTCCTCTTACAAAAGTCTGTCACGTTACAGTAAAACTTTACAATAACCCTAACTTTCTACAGATATTTTGTCATTTAGTGCAGCACAACAATCTATACATATATGGAAGGGATACGGGGAAGAGCAGAGGCGATGTTTTCAATCATACAATGGGACTAATCGATGCTTATAACCCATGTCCCAGACCAACAAAAGAGGGAGTGAGCACACAGCGAGTGAGCAAGAGAGAGAGCAGCAGGCTGGTGCCCAGAGACAGAGGGCCTCCATCAATCGTGACAAGCATCAATCACCCTCGGCGTTGATTGACTTCGGTCCTCCCAGTCTTCGCTGGGACTCTGTCTGTCACCACAGTAATGATGAGTTAAAGCAAGGATTTTTCCCCAGCGAAGTTGCTTGTGTTCTGAGGCTGCCTTCGATCAGCTCCCGCCTGCTAAACCGAGTGCTCTGTGTCCGTATGTGTATGAGTGTGTGCATAATGACATTCATATTCATTTGCTGTTTCGCTGTGGGGAAAGTTCTCAGCAGATCAATCTGCTGTATTGAGATCTCGTCAGATGTGTTAACACTCTAAAATCCTCTCAGATTTAATTGGACTGTTAAAACATGAATTCAATTTTTTTCATGTTAAAGAAAACTGATGATTGCCAGCATAACATTGATCCAAATATCCATAATTTGTTGCTGTGTAGTTCTACTCCACAGAGGCCCTGCTGGCACTGCCAATATGCTGGCCTTTGGTCTGACAGTTTGCCAATGTTGGTGGCAGTTTCTGTCACCATGTAGATGACTAGAGAGCAAGTGGGACAACTGACAAGCAGACAGAAAGGCTTTTTTTTTTAGGGAAGAGGTCGGGAGATTTTTTATCAGTTTAACACAATTTTTGACTCTAGTTTGCAGCAAAAGAACAGCTCTTTTCACAGCTTCCCAAATTTCCACTATAGATTAATCTGTGGGTTATTTTTTGATTAATCAATTAATCTTTTCAGTCTGTAAAATGCATGTTTCCTGCATGATTAATGAACTAATTATTGCAGCACTGATTTCAATATAAGAGTTGAAGATTCACTGGTGTTTGATAGTGATAGCTGAAGAGAGGCAGGAAAGGCGGAAAAGAGAGAGTGAGTGTGTGTGTGTGTGTGTGTGTGTGGGGGGGGGGTTGCCTAAGACATCAGCCTTAGTATATGGTATGCCGCACTCTATCAGGTGAGCTACCAGGGTGCCCAAAATTTTTGGCTTTTTAAAAATGAAGAAATGAAACTCAGCAGGGATAGCTGACATTATTCTTTACTGAATGAGGTCCTTCATGATCCCAGTCTGTGGATTTTTGAGCGCTTTGATTCCCACTAGCCTCCATGTCTTACTCTGTAAGGTTCCTGCTAAATCCACTGATCAATATCACTCCCCTCCAGAGACTTCTCAGGTGGCCCAGTCTTTCACAAAAGCTCAGGATCATACCTACCCCCGCCCTCCTACAGAGGAGCTGAAATCCCTCTGGGGTCACTCTCATTACAGCAAGGGGACTGTCTAATCTTGCTCCTGTATAGGTTATTTTTCTTTAGCGGGAATGTGAAAGGAAGACCCGTATCTCCAATGATGAATTTACTCTGAGACGCAAAAGGGAAAATCAATGGAGCACAGTTGTATTGAGGAGGTGTGTGTGTGTGTGTGTGTGTGGGGGGGCACTAAATGAAATGGAGATATTCAGCTGGCGTAGTGCACAGTGCTCTGGGGTGAAGTGTGTGACTCTCTCAGGATGGCAACAGGGTGAAGGGGAGATGTGTAATGGAACTCCAGTGACTTATCGGCTGGGTCCGGCAGTCGATGGGTTTGTTTATATTGACTGAGACTCTGAGTCCACTTGATATTTGAATAGTGAGGGAGAGAGAAGGAGGGGGAAGGGAGAAAGGAGGGAGGGAGGAGGCTGGTGGCATTTACTTGCCTAAACCAACGCTAATCTAGTCTGTTCCACATGGTTTAAAACAAAGGCTGATAGTATATCCGAAAATGCCACAAAGCTAGCGCCTGAAAAACACTTAATGTTTGCACCACCATTGTATTAAAAGAGAAATGCCTATTTGTATGGAAGCCTGTAGGGGACTATATTAAATTCATAATGTAAACTTATAAATGAAAATATAATTTCACAATAGCATTCTAATTTTATGTGTTATTTCAGTAAAAATGCAGGTTTAAATGAACCACAGTTTGCTGATGCCATCATTTATTTCTATCTTTTTATGCAGGTCTTCAGTCTGATCTAGAACCAGCCAGTTTGGAGGGGAAGCTCGAGGAGAGTCCCAGGAGCTCAGTTATGCTGACGCCAGTATCTGAGGTTTCCTCTGTGGAGTTGGTCACCCTTTCCCCTCCTCAGATTTCACCTTCCCCACAGCTCTCAGAGACTGGCTCGGACACCAGTACCCCCGAAGTCCCAGAGGCCGCTGAGGCTACTGAGGCTGCCGAGGCCACGAGCCTTACCACTGAGTCAAGCAGCCATGCAGATACATCCAGCACAAATGGGGAGGCACGTATAGATGAGGACAAGGACCCCAAGAAGAGCAAGGCTCACCTCCATTGTCCTGTTTGTAAAGTCACAGTCAACTCTGTCTCCCAACTGGAAGCACATAACAGCGGTAAAAGGCTTTTTTAAAAGGCTTATTTTTTTTGTTAGTCAGAAATTTTGGGCATGTGAGCATTAAATAAATGCCTGTAAAATTATTTTATTTGAGCCACAACAAACCTGCCAAATCTCTACTCTCTCCACCAGGTACAAAGCACAAACTGATGCTGGAAGGTCACAGTGTTCTGCCTCGACGCAGGGGAAAAGTGGTGGCAGCTCGTGCGGGCTGCAAGAGCAAGCGGCTGGGCAGCAAAGGAAGTGTCGGGGTGCCCAGCAAGAACTTTCATTGTGAAGTGTGTGAGATCTTTGTAAACTCTGAGACCCAGCTTAGCCAGGTAAGGGTCAAAAGAAAAGTATATAGCAGGAATACTGTATGTCTAGTTGATATAATGTACTACTTACATTGGGGATTTTGCCATAGGTCATTGTAAAAGAAAAGAGGTGGTACAAATTAATGGATGTGCAGTGCTTTTCATACGACAGCTTGTTTAATCTGATAAAGAAATTGAAAATGTGAAAAGAAAATGTGTATGTGAAGCCATGGCAACAAACTGAACTTATACATGACAATGGCCTTATTGAACTTTTAGCAGCACAAAAGCCATCGGAACATTTTGGAGCATAAAGCATCAGAGTAGTAGGACAAAACGGCAAGAGCTATCACTCTGGGACTTCTCTATCCTTCCTGTGCTGCGTGAAGTGAAAGATGAGGAGGCACCCGGGGGCTTGGAGATGTCCTGCAGATTTGTTAAGGCATGCTAAGTGAGAGTGTTGCTAACCTGATAGGATTTTATTCAAAAGGGCACACAAGTACTGTTGACTCTGCAGGGGAAAGCGTTCCATCCCAATCACATCAGGCAGTGGAGAAAACGTTGCATATAATTACGTCAACTCCGCAGACAGATGATGGGGCCACAGAACGATTTAGAAAACAGAAGTGCCTGCACATAGTTAGCAATTACCTTACACGTCAAGAGACTGATATTACACAATGAACTTAGACCAGACTGACCTCTAATGTTACAATTATAAAAGCTATCACAAACAATGTAAATTAAAATGATAAATATGAATGATGGGATTTTAAAGACCTTGCTTAATCCAAGAGACCATTTGAACATCACCTTGATGAAGGGTGGCTTAAATCAAAGCGGCAGTTTCATTTAACGCCGCATGAATTAATGCATTGAAAGCAGCTGAGTACATTTGAGCAGCAGTTATTTTTTGACATTAAACAGATATCATTTGATGCTATAACTAACTGCAAAGCTCCTCAGTGAGCAGGGTTTTATTTAACACTCATCATTGTTAGCTATTAATGCCTCCTGTATTTAATTGTCTGGTTACATTGGCCTCAAACCAGGTTGGAGAGGTAATTTCTCCCCTTTTGATGTTCATTAAATACTACATCTGAGTGAAGGGATTGTCTTGGAAACGTTGCATATGCCAGAGTGGAATGTGAGAAAAGATACAGGATATGCTGGCATGTGTGAGCACCAGGCTGCTTTAGCCCTAAATGCATTCCACCGGTCTTACATAAACATCCCCTATCCCAGGAGGACATAAGCCTGTTAGTACTGCAGCCAGAGAAGGAGATAGTGTGGCAGCGGTAGAAAGTAATGTGATGTAATTTCTGTGGACTTCAGTCATACGCAATGTGTATCCATTATTAATTCAGCAGATAACATTTGAAGTTGTTCCACTGTGGCACAACAGATGCTTGTTAGCTCACTAATGGTATTTCTGTTGGTCTCGGCAGCACATGAATAGCAGAAGGCACAAGGATAGGCTGGCCGGAAAACCACCCAAACCCAAATTTACCCCCCACAGCAAGAGCCAGCCAAGCTCCAGCTTAGCGGTAAGTCTCAGCATGAAGACGCAGACAAACAAAACACTGTCACGCAAATATGCGCGCATGCACACACTCAAGGAAGACAAACAAAGCATAATTGCCTTTCTCTTACAGCAGATATGCTTGAACATGCTGTACACACTCAGTCTAGCTTGTAAACTAATGCATTTTTAAATGCCAGTTTTAATTTATCTCTGTTACAGTTAACTGATTTGACCCCGGCCCCAACAGACATACAGTTAAAACACAAACACACACACACACACACAGATTTCATTACATTGTGCTCAGGGGCTTCTATGTCTCAGTGAGGCAGCATGCTTGTGTTCCTGTACTGTCATAGAGGTTAAGCACACTGTTGTACTTAGTGAGTCCCCTACCCCTGAGACTGCTCTAAAACAGTCCTGCTCTCCCCCATTGACCAGCTCTGACAACAGCAGCCTGAATCAGCACTCCTGATTAATCACTTCTCTGTCATATACACACGTCCCCATGTCTCCTTCTCACCATATTCCCCTTCCCTCTCCTCCTCCATCCTACAGAACGTGAGATGGAGTGGCTATGCAGGCGTGGCTGTGTCGGCCATGAAGAAAGCGTTCAGCCAGTACAATCTCACCTCACTCTCCTCGCAGGTCAGTGGCAGGAGAGGCCGAAACTGGGGTTGGATTGGAGGGCGAGAGCTTCAGATGGCTGACCTTTAGCCCTGGCCAGAGGCAGGGGACTGAGCAGAGATAATGAAGAAATTATTGATATATGTTTTTTTTTTTACATGAGGTGTTACATTTTACTCACTGGTGGTGATGTCAATAGAGTTGGGAAGTGTTTTGGGTGCCCCTGGTTTCCCGTTCTTTTTTCCTGTAGACAACATCACGTGACTCACAGTTGGAGCACTTTGACGGGCATTTAACTCTCCCGTGAAATATCTGGTTCTTAAAGAAAAGGTCGAAGGTACAATGCTGGGGACATAAAAACTTCAGGGGAGATGGTAACAACAACTCCCAAAAAACATCTAATCAGAGCTTAAAATGATTATATACACTAATAGCGGGAAGAGGAGGATAACAATTACACTGTTGAGAAAGTGGATTATTACAATGTGTATCTTTAATGAATTCACTCTGGGATTCTGTTGGTCCATTTTTGATTTAATCAGACACTACGACGTCTTGTTTTGAGGATAGGGTTTAAAGAAAACATTTAAATGGAGATACAGAATGGGGAAAAACCTTTCGCAACTCTATCGATGGATGGACCTTAGCTCCGTCTATTGATCCTTTATTCCTTTATTCGATCGTCTATTGTGGAGGTCTGTGGAAAATGTGCGAACATTTCTATCGCCTATCGCAACATGTTAAATCAATTTTTGATGTTTGAGTCTCCACTCAGACCTCGTTGTATCATGACACTATTTAGTTTATTAATAATTACATGAGAAAGAGGTCTGCATCTTTTGCGTATCAAATACTTGACCCCGTAGGCTTGTTACAAGTAAGTTGGTTCACTCACAGAGGACAGCAGTTGTTAGTTACATTGGATGAAAATGGCAGCCCTAAGACACAACAAGAAGAACATACTAAAACATTCATAAAAACCTTTGTAGCAAAGCGTCCTTTCATCAGTATGTTTTGTATGTTCCCAACAATTGTTGCTTCGCCAAAAAAATGCTAAACATGTGTGTTTGACACATAAGCAATTCTGTTGAAAAACTATTTCCGCTTTTGCTTCCAAGTGCTCTTCTCTGTGAAAGAGCAAACTAAAACCTTTTTAAAACCCAACTTTCAAGCCTACGAGGGTGAGTATATGATAAGAAGGCATGGAAGCTGCATTATGGTTTGAAATGTTTTTGTCGAAAGCTCTTGTCAGCTTGGTGGGACACATCCATCAATGGGATCTTAGCAAATCTCACCTGTTAATATCCATATATCAATATCATGGCCAGTGAGAAAAGCATTTCACCTTAGGTTCAAACTATTTCAACCACCCTTTTAACAGCCTAAAGCTTAAAGTAATGGCTGCCATTTAACCCTTCTTCTGACAGACATAGGCTAAAGTGTGTCCACACTGTAGTCCAAGTATTAGCCTATTACGTGCATCTGTCTCGCCAGAGTTCATGCAACAAACTATCAGGAATCCAGTTGTGGTTGGTATTTACTATGGAGCAATGTATAAAAATGCATTCCTCTATGTGTGCAAACAAAGGCCATGAGTTTGAACGTGTTTGCCCAGTAAACGTGCTCTGCCCTCGTTGTGTTCTTCTCTCCCTTCTCACCGTTCGCCCTCCTGTGTTCTCCAGACCAAACTGGCCTTGCAGAAGCAGCTGACCAAGAGCTTGACAACTGGCTTCCTGCCCAGCCCCCTCACCCAGCCAACTCTGTGCACAGTGGCAACTAACCCACTGGCTCTGCGCCACCCAGTGGGGACCACCACCTTCATCCAGACCCCCTTCCTGGGCCCTGCGCTGTTTCGGCCCGCCCCGGGGCCGCTGCGGGCCACACACACACCCATCATCTTCTCCCCCTACTAAAGACTTGACCCACTTCCCATTTCAGCTCCACCTTTGTCCCTTTACCAAACCCCAGGCCCTTCTTTAGTGTGACCCACATGACAAAGGCCACACGCAAACTATGCAGCCCACCTGACTTACGATGGAAAGAGGGCATATGTCCTGACGCTAAGTAGGCCATTGGGCCTGAGAGCTGTTCCTATCATAAAGGCCAAGATCCCCCATCATGCCTTCTTTCTGCTCCTCTTATCATGACCTAAGGAGCAGGACAGGCCTCCAGACAGTGACTGGTGCACAGAGGCCGCTTTTATAGCCATTTCATGGGTCAACATGGATTATAGATATTATTGTGTAATTTATTAGAGAACAAATATAGACAAGTCTAGATGTATGTTTAGTGTGGTTGCCACAAAATACGGTCCCTTTACTTGATGCTCTTTTAAAACGTTTTTAACTTATTGGTTTGGGGGTTTTATGAAAGGTGGGAAGATCATAGGTCATCAAAGAAGCTGAACCCAACGCATCCTCTTGTATGGCTGGAAAAGCCAGTCTCATTGATCAGTGTTTTCAGTTTAACAAGCTTAAAGGATCATCCGAGGTCAACTGCTGTCACATTTCAACTTGGAAATCGCAAGTCTCCCTTGTCAGTTTAAAACATTTGAAGGACAAATGTGAGTCCTCATCGTGGGCGGTTCTGCATGTGAAGTTACAACTTCATACTATATATATATATTTAATATATGTCCATATATTAAAACCCTGTTAGCACCATTTTGCAGTTCTGTCCTAAACACAGTTTCCCATAGCCCTTAACTCGTACAATTTAAACATCTCTCTCCCTCTCTTTTTTTCTGAGTCACAACCACAGTCAGAGCCCTCCAGATTTTTTTCCTTTCCTGTATCCCCAGGATTAAGCACTCATTAAGGATCAGAAAAGGTCAGCGTGTCAACTTGACTTTGTTTCAATTTGCAAATCTGTCTTCGGAATGATTTTTTCCCTTTTTTGCTCCAGTGCATCATTCATGCAATGCAGCTTGAACATTATGTTCTCGCCAAGCTAGCGGCACAAAAACATTTTTGCAGCTATGGATGTCTTACATAGCAAAACGCAATTATTTCCCCTCATGACTGCTCTTTTTTCTTTCCCTTCCTCCTTCACCTCGCTGCCGTCACCTCGCTGTTGCGCTTGATTTTCTGTGGCGTTATCTCAGCATGAGATGATGATGAGGAGCAGGGAAAGCCTCCCCCCAACACACAATCACACACATAATGAAAACACAATGGATAACTTGAAGACTTGATGGGATTTCAGAGCTCTTGAAAAGTTTGGATGACAGTGGGTGGGGAGGCTGCTCAGCCAGTACTTGATTGACATCCTGTTGCAGTGTTTGCGCACAGCGTGGGAGGGAACAAAGCACAGTGCCATGGCAACCACATTAAAAGCACCTTAAAACTGATTTACTTACAAAAGCAATGAAAATTGTGTTGATATTCACCTTTTTTTGCTGTAGGTGTATGTTTTTACAATCCCATGTCAATTTCAGTGACAATTTAGCTTCAAAAAAACAAACAAACAAAAAACAATCAGGTGAGAATGCTCACGTTATGGTATATCTATAACTAAGACATGTCTCACATTTAAAGCAATACATTCAGTATGTTTATGTTTATGATGTGTTTTCAGTGTGTCAATGGCTTTATCTATTCTATACTGTACACACCTGTGACAACGTATTATGTACTCCAACGCAGCCAAGGGCCAACTCTGAATTGTCAGCAAAGAGTCATTTGAGATGAGAGGTTGTCCTGACGGTGCTGCCCTTGATGCTTGATGCTCATGGTCAGTCTCCACATGTTTGTGTCTCTGGACTGAGCTGTTTCCATTTATAGCTGCTCTCGCGTTGCGGTAAGGGTGCTTCAGCGCTGTATGACATTGCTGTTTCACTTTTTAGTGGAGCAGGAGAACTTTTGTATGACTTCCACTGAGCAAAACAATGTTACATCAGAGACAAGTGTTTGTCACAAGTGCAACATCAACTGTCATATCGCTGTTCATGCCCATGTGCTGTACCCCCTCCCACCCACCCAGGATATCTACTGACACTCAACCCTCCCTCTGCCAAAAAGGACTGTTGGCAAGGTCTCACAAGGACGTGAGGGTACACATCATCCTTCCTTCAACACTCGTACCAAATCATGTTCTCTTAAATTACAGTAATGGATCAAATCCTATGCATTTCTCATTGTGCAATATGTATAGTTGTCTGTGATGCAGCAGTGCCATCTGTCGTGAAAACCCTGTAATTGCCATCCAGTACTAGTGCTTCTACAAAACCTTTGATCCTGTGTACATTTCTGTTTAAGGACCCCCAAGTCTTTTTGGATTAAGGAAGCCACCAGGTCTCCCTGCCATACTGATGTGATTCTCCCCAGTCGCACTACTCAGTGAACCAGCCAGCCTTTAATCTTGTTTGTTTGTTTCTATCTCTCAGTGGGAACTCTGACCTAAAGAACTGAAACTTTCTTAAAATAATAAATCTAGAGAAGGCAAATTATATGTAGAAATCATAGAGTAACTATAGAGATTTTATCAGAGTTGCTATTGTTATCTGTATCATAATGAACTGCTATCATAGAAGAGAGTAGATTATGTTATTCTAGGCTCTGTACGGAATACAGGGAAAGGAAAAATGCTTTGCTTTCTTTTTTTTCTTTGTTTATTTACGTGGTTATGTTGGTAAAACATGTTTTTTTAAAGTACAAGAGAAAATATTTAAAACAAAAACATTTTTGAGTGAGCTTTTTTTCTCTCCTTGTTGACGGTGACTGAATTAATAATTCAAGGCCTTTTTAGACAATATCCTAAAGTCACATTAGGCAGGCCTTCTCAGGGGTGACAGGTTGAGCAAATGCTAACATGACCATCCATTCAGGGTATTCCTCCATAGCTCTAACGAGCTGGAAACACTGTACGCATGATGGATTGACAAAAAAAACAAAAAACTTACAGTGCTGTACCATAGAGAGGGAAAGGGATGGATTTTGGAAAATAAAGCTTTTAGAACTTGTAAAATTCTAATGGTTTTAATGATATTGTGTGTGTGTGTGTGTGTGTGTGTGTGTGTGTGTGTGTGTGTGTGTGTGTGAGAGAGAGAGAGAGAGAGAGTGTGCTTTCCCTGTGTCATGGTTAGAAACAAAAAGCAGCAACATCCCAGAAGGCAGTACTTTGATTCAGTTGATATGTGAGCAATAACAATATGTGTGTGGGTGTGTGGAGAAATAAAAGGCAGATGATTGCAAATGAATAAAGAGTGACAACATGAATGCTCAGATTTACGAAGATGCTCAAAATTGCACTTGCACTCTTTCTTTGACTGAGTTGCGTTTGTTACCGTAGAATCACACAGAGAAAAGGGAAAACATCACTGCTTCAAAACGCTGGTTAATTAATCAGATAGTCAAAACTGAGTACATCCAGCTCTGAGGCTGGGAATATCCAGATGAAATCCAAATGATTTAATGTGGATCCTGAGTGCAGGTGCAGACGGTGCTGGCCTCTTTGCAAATGTGCACAACACCCTCACAGCACCTGTTCATATGGCAACCTGCAGCTCCTCATTTTCCAGCCATTTCAGGAAACAACTTGTGACAGCACGGCTGGTGTTTAACCAAGATACAATGGGGAAAGCAAATAGAAACAAGTTCAAGTTTCTGTGTCTGAGCTCCGCTGCATCTGTGGCACACAGAGGAGTGACAGAATAATATACCTGAGTGGCTGATTTGGTTTAGAGACTAATCTCCTTTATCTACAGATGATTCTCCACAGATGGCCATTCCAGGCATTGTCCTGTTGATTGGTTCTAGCAACTGCAGAAAGATTTGATGCTAAACAATAAAATCCCGCTGAATTGTGGGAACAGTGTTGCCTGTGCTCCCCGACATCCCTAAAGCCAATCTCAACGCAGTAAAACCAAGCATAGGAGCGTCTTCGCACGTGTCTCACTGCTTTTATCTATCTCACTGGATAATCATGTATCTAGCTCAGCTAGCTTCATATTCATTTTCCAGTTTCCTTGTGTATTTGAAGGAGAGCCCTTGGATTGTGTCTTGATGTTGTCCTCCACGCCTCAGGCCAGCGCACCAGCCCGTCCTTTGTGGAAACAGTAGATAAGCAGGACATCAACAACAGCACCTCCTGTGGTGCCAATCAAAGGAAAGCCATTGGATCCCCAGCACTTACTAAAGCGGGTGATATGGCAGAAGGACACGATGACCTTGCTAAGCTGTGACACTGGTACATCCGCTGTATTGATCCATCATCTTATCTGACTGCTCTCCATGGAGGGAGTGACGCCCTTATCTCCTGTTGGGGTGGTCAGCCACTGCTCCTCAACTCAAAAGTCACCCAGTAGAAGATCTAGAAGAAAATATACCAAAGAGACATGGCCTGTTTTTTTGGTGCCACATATAACTTCACAATCATTGTTAACTACATCATGAATAATAACGCAATATAATGGCTAAAATAATATATTTGATCAAATATAACAGTAGCATTTTATTTTACAGGACAACTTACTATTTATAATTTGAAATAATTAGCACAAACGTCAAAGTAACTGTGATTCCTATAATGAAAGGATGTCCTAACCTATAGAATAATACATAATAACCATTTATTTAATATTTGTTGGTACAAAAAGGCATAGTACAGTAATTATCGGTGAAGTATTCGTTTTTCTAGTTATTTAAGGTAATTGCCTCAAATGCATAATACACCCCAACGTAATTAAAGATAAAGTAAAATAAATGTTATATGGGATACATGGTAATGTTCTATTAAACGTGTTTAAACATAGTGCTTATGTATGTTCATGTTTGCTGATATTATCAAAGTAGGATAACCACATTTATTAGACAATTATCAAATCTATTCAATTATTCCATATTAGTCACTACAGGTCAATTCCTTTTTACGGTTTAATTTATTGCTTAAATACATTTTTATTGCAAATATTGAGTTTAATTACACAATATATAGATTTGAACCGTTTTAAACATGCTTCTGTTATTTCTTGGTGCTCGCCACAGATAATTGCCCTTTTGTAAAAGCACTTCAGATTATAAAAAGAAGTATGAAGAAAATACTTACTGTATGATTTGTGAAGATATTTATAATTACACAGTACACCTTGCAATTACTGCGCTGTAATACACATAGCCATCAATACTGCTGTACTGCTATACTGCAAATTGCACCTGAGGGTAGAAAAGCCAAATAAGATAAGAGAGAGAAACAGAAGGGTTGAGTTAGTTGAACCGTGGAATAAATCAATTTGCTTTTCAGCTTACACAGTGTCTTTATTCAGTCCTTTATTTAGCTTAAAATGTCTTTTTATTGACTGGTGGGAGACTATGTGTCAACATGTCCCCCTGGATAGTGTTAAAGGTGTGAAACTCTTTCAACACTGAATGCACAAACTACAAGCAATAAATACGATCCCATTTGTGCTTGGTTCAGAATGCCTTGATTTATCCCAGATTAAATCACCCTGTGCTTTCAGGACAAATGATCTGTCTCTAAGGCTTGTGGGCAGCCAGCAAGACAAATAACATTTGACATAACTGATGGCTTAAGGGCAGCTGATATTTCCATCCTGCAAAAGAAAAAAAAAGCCTGATCGCACAGAGAATAAAGGTGGCACTGACATTTAAACTGTATGTGTTCACTCCTGTGTAGAATTGTTTTGTTAATCTGACGCTTCATGATGGGGACTGTGAAAAGAGGGTCACCGCAGCAGCTTCCAGGGTTGAAGTCTATTTTCTCTGCAAAAAAAGGGAGGGGGTAAAATATTATCTATTTTATGAGTCCCCAGGGAGAGCTGGATGTTCAGCTGCAGTCATGAGACACACTGTCATGCAACAGTAAAACAGTATTACTGATAGCAACACAAGGGCATCGCCTTGTTGCCCTGTGACTGTGACTAGCAAGTATGAATTTCTCTTTTGTGGTCAGTGTAGTCTGAAGGAGGAAGAAGGTTCATAAATCACACAGACGAGTGATGAATGGAGGAGCGCTCACAGTGTGTATTTTACAATTTGTGTCGTGAATCTTCTGTTTCTGTTTTTTACGTCAATTCAGAAATGGAGATATTACACAGAAAGACTTAGACAGGAGAATGTGTTGAAAGCGTACAGTCTCATCCGCGCTATTATGGGGACATAAAATGAACACCACTGTGTATTGTCATAGTCCAAATGTGTGATACAATAACTGAACCATTTTGAATGAGGTAACATCTGCACACTGGCTCAATTCTAGTCATTAAAAAGAACATGATTGAAATGAGATGGTACATGATAGTGCCCTCTGGGGAAACTAAGGTGAGTGTAATATCATTTCATGAATGTTCCACTTGAGGTTTTCTCATTATCTTGCATTAACCTCTCCAGTCAACATGCCCGTGAGGAACAAGCAGATCATTTCTTCAGCCTTAATGATTGTTAGTGATTAGTGATTGTTTTTCACTACCACTCCCAGACTAGTTTACAGGAAAGCCATTACAACAAGTAATACATATTTGGTGGATATAAATAGCTAAACTAAATAATGTAGCTATCAAAATCTGTAGAGTTGCAGTGCTCATCATGGAGACCTGAACACAAATCTGGTTCAGTTTTATATGACTGCATTTGTGTTAACACTTGCGTTAACAAAACGTACCACATGTACTCAGAGGAACTAAATCTAGAACACAAATGACTTGTTACATTAGATTAAACTGTAACCCTCCTAAAGGAACAAGAGTGTGTTCAGGTTAGAGTACAAATGTGTCTCTTTATTCAGTGACCAGGGTTATGTGGGTTATGAGATAGTGGCAATGTTACACATAATTATAGTTTTTATTATTATTCCTTAGATGTATCACAAAGGATATTCATAGGCATGTTAGAACTAATGTTATTCTGCATCATCCTGCATCATTTAATGCATTACAACACACAGCCATGTAATAAATACTATCTTTGTGAATGTTTTGAACCCCTTTATTTATATAAAGGTAACATTTTTATTTTTTATGTATTGTGCACGTTGAATAATGTTTTTAAATTTTCCTTGTTTCTTATGGGCTCTTATACACCAAACAACAAAAACAAACAAACACATTTATTACTGACATTAGATGCAACTTAATTGTCAAATCAGTGCACTTCTTTAAAGGATGTTGTGACCACAGATTAGTTAGAGTCTAGTGCAGAGAGTCCATGCTTACTGAATTGTATAAACATGGATATTTCCCTTAAAATGATACTGAGCGACACTATGGCCTCTTAAAGAACACGAGAATGTCCACAGTTTTACTGGAAGACCAGAGACATCTACTGGCTGTAAAAGATACTACAACACAACTGAAATCCAGTAATTGGGGTTTTCTGTCAATAAACTCCAACCATTTGTTGCCCAGGTCACAACTTTGAGGATTTGCTTTTGTGTTGCCTAAACAATGTTCAAATGCCCTATTATTTCCACCATAAAACAAAGGTTGTAGTGTATTTAATTACTTCATTTGACCAAAAGAATGTCACCAAACATTCTGGTTAGGCACAGAAAAATCATTTAATTTGTTTACAAAACATGCAAACAAATATCAAGTCAACACATTTTATGGATATTAATACATCAGTGCTTGATCTTCACAAAAAAGATACATAGTGTCGAAAACATTAAAAGCTGCTCATATTTTGACTCCTGTTGCACCCTGAATAAACAGTTCAACGGTCGGCTAATGAATACTTTTGGGCTTTATTTTACAGCTTAGTAAAAAATATACCAGCAATGACTGTGACTGTTTATATATAGAGTTGTGATGACGTTTTACTAAATAGAGTGCTCTATGTCTTTCACATGTTGCAACCAGAAAAAAGTAGCACCTGATCCTGCAGAAACTGCCTTTCACCTGAACATCGTTTATCTCATATTTACATTTCTAAAGCCTGTACAGAAGGCAATATGTGATAAGGAATGTCAATCATTTACTCTACAACATCTAAAAGTGAAAGAACATCTATAATGTAACAAATCTCCAGCAAACAGCACAGTTACTGTACATTATCAATAATGTATCAATAAAATCCCTTCACCTATCATATCTTTTACAACATGTGAAGTTCAGCATTTGTGTGAAGCAATAATCAGGTAACATGTGTAACTGCTGTGATTTCTGATTCAATCTGTGTATACATGTAGTGCACGTGTGAATAAAATAGTTGCCAGTGTACGTGTGTGCTAGGTCCTAATTTATCTATACAGTGAGTGCCATGAGTCTGATATCTTAAAACTATGGACTGTTCAAGTAGAAACTGAGATCAAAATGTAAATTTTCATTAGTTCAAGAACTACATTATGTAGGTCCAAACATGACAGCTAATGTCAACAACAGTAACATAATCCAACCTAATTAAATGACAAACAAAAATACCTTGCATTCCTAAATTTCTTACCTGATATGGCAAAAGATCAGCATTTTCACTCAGTAAAAAGTAATAAGTATTTCACCAAGACATCAAATGTGGATGATATACCAATACCAACAACACTCACTGTATATCATTTTCCATACAATCATCCTGCCTTTTCTCTCATCCCCGCTTCTCCACATTCTCCAAACCAACTCTTACTCCCTCAATCCTTCATTATAGCAAAACTAAGTTCCCCTTAACACACCTCTTCCCCCTTTTTCCTCCCTCTTGAACATAACAACAGTGCCTGGTCATTCAGCTGTCTGTAGAACCGCTGTTCTTATTCTTATTGCGACTGAGAGGGAAACTGGACTTGCTCTGTGGCTGGGTCATTTTGCTGGCCAGGTAGACAAAGGGTTCAATCAGTGTGCACCGGTCCACCACCGACACCTCCCACAGACGCACCTTCTCATTTTTCGCCCAGTTCTGGGCCATGTTAGAGTCAACTTTCTTCTCATCCTGCTTGTCCAGCTTGTTACCCAGCACAACAATGGTCACCTGTGGATCAGGATCACCTGGTTAGCCCATCAGTGTAATCTCTAGCTCCGTCTCCTTTTGTGTTACAGCTACAATATTAGCAATAGATAATGGACAGTTGTCTGTTGGGACCTAAAGAAAATCAAGATTCAATCAAGATAACATTCAAATATATGATAATATAATAAGGGATAGATCTCAATACATAGGCCATTAGAATTAGAGAAAACTGTTTTGGGTTCTCTAGATTAGTCCCCTTTAATTAAACTCTGCTTTTTTAAAGTACCCCCAAATTAACCTTCCCAAGCATAAAAATAGGTTTAGACCTCACCTCTTTTTTGTCTCTGTGGCGGTCAATGTCTTTCTTGAGGGCCTCCATTCGCTTAAAGGACTCTTTACTGTCAATGCTGTAGACGAGTACAAAGCCATCTGCAAAAGTGTAGTAATGTCGAGGAAACTCCATCCCATCCCGAAGTCCGCGGGTGTCATAGAAGCGCACCTGCTCTCGTGTGCCTCTGTCAGTTTCTATGGAGCCAATGTAGATATCCTCCAGGGTCTCCATGGGCTCTGAACCTAACAGTGCATAAACAAAGACAGTCACATATGGTGTGATATACTGCACAAGTATTAAGACAACTGCTTGCAATGAATACATTGTAACTAGTACATGTACATTAACTTACTTGAAACAAATTGCAATACACTTTGTACACATGGGCTGGGGTTCAAAATTCCAGCAATTTTAGCGAACAGAAATCTAATTAGGCAGCTATCATTGCACAGTAAGGCTTAAGTAAGTGCCAATTAACATTTACTTCTAAACCCTTTAGAAACTGGAATATAGTAAGATGTATACAATGAATGCACAAAACTTGAAAAGGTCCAGTCATGGCATTGTATTCTTCTAGGGTCTTATCACAAGCTCTAAGTCACCCTGGGTGTCATTTACCCTCTTGACAATCAACAGTTGTATGCACAGTGCATCCAAGGCAGCTCAATGGTATTATCTGAACTAATAAATGGAAAACAATTTTATTATAGGTCAAAATGTATACCTGCAACATGATTGGCATACAGTAGTTGTTCCAACACAGCCGTTTTACCAACTGCAGCCTGGCCACACACAACCACTTTGCAGCTTTTGCCCATGGCTCAATCTCAGGTCAGATAATCTGTTTTTAGGCAGATACACCGATGGAAAACAGTTTAGTCAAATACTGGAACGCTACAGTGTCAGTGCAGAGAAGATAGTTGTACTACACATTCGTTTTGGGTAGCAACGTCGCAAACATTGGATTCAGTTACTAACGTAGAACAAAGAAATAGCAAAATAAACAAATGTACGTCAGTCATGCTGATACTATGCTAACATCTCTAACGTTAGTCTACGAAATTAAGAAATAGCTTAGCATTAGCTTTCGCTGAGATACAGTCACGATATCACGATACTAAGTAGCTAATTTTATTTAAAACTGACTAATCCGACTAAAACTCGTGTCTTTAAAACTATACACGATGGTATTTGGCTAGCTGTAGGTTGATATGTATTAGGTATGAAAATATATTTGGCTTGCAAGCAAACCGCTTTTCTTACCTAACGGACTACTTCCTGTTTACAGTCCACGTAACTGCTGCAGTATGTGGCCCCGCCCCTCCCCATTGACGGCAAAATGGCGACGGAGAACTGTGATGCCGTGAATATGGACCCCGACATGGAACTGCTCAGTGACGAAGAATTAGAAAGGTATGATTAATAAAGGCTTTGTTGTCAGCAAATGAAAAACATATATAACGAAGCATTATACTGACACATGTACTTTAAAGTCCTTGCTATGTCAATGTTCTCGTCGCACAATGAAAGCTAAGTAGCACGCTACTGCTAACTGTTCTGCTAAATGTTGCCCCGGATCGCGTTTGGCTTGGTTGTCCTCCACTTAGCTGGATTTCTGGATTGCTGTCAGGCATACTGTAATAACTATACATATGTCGCTGCCTGTCGATTGTAAAAGTTGATTGGGCCGTCAGTACTGCATTGACATTAGTGCGATATTCCATATATGATACTAGCTGGCTAGTTTATGACCATTCACTCACTGTGTGGTCGTGATGTAAAACAGAAAGGCTTCCAAAAAAAGTAATGGCAGTGGCCCACAGCATGGTGTCATATGTTCCTGGCTCAGCTCCCTTTCTGCTTCACAAAATAGCTACGTGTTTGATTGGAGTAGACACTTGTGCCCTGCTGGTTTGACTCCTCTATGTTTAGCTAACTCAGGCCAGCAAGTTCTTTCACGCACACTGTGTCATTCACAATAACGAACATGCTTTCTTTATATATGATTATGAAAGTGATGCTCAGACTCGGTCTTATAAAGAATACTGTTTTCAGAGAAGAAGTTCAGTAGCTACAAGTTTAGGAATTTGCCAACAGACCACCGGTAGTCATGCTCTGACAATAACTACAATCTTCTCGTGTCTTGTAGATGTGCCTTAAGTTTACCCTTTTTTCTGTCTTTCTGCCCACTTTTACACAGGGAAGCGGAGGGCTTCAAAGAACAAGGCAATGCCTTTTATATCCAGAAGGATTATGCAGAAGCATTCAATTATTATACCAAGGCCATAGGTAATTATCCCTTAATAATCTGGGTCAGTCTTCCTGTTAGTGGATGAGATGATGTTAATTTTGTGTTTGGATAAGAAATAAAAGGAATTCTGTCTGCCCTTGATAGGATTCAATCAATAACTTGTTTTTTATACAGACATGTGTCCGAAGAATGCAAGTTACTATGGAAACCGGGCAGCCACGCTAATGATGTTGTGTCGGTACAGAGAGGCTTTAGAGGATTCCCAGCAAGCAGTACGACTAGATAACACCTTCATGAAGGCAGGTTGTGGGAAACATACCATTACATTCCATTAAAGGGAAGATCTACTCTAGTAATTACTTTATTGTGAAGTCTTTTCTGTTCTGGGTGTTATGTTGTTTTGCTGCGTACATATTTGCTCAGCCCCCCTGCTCTACTAATGCTTTACTAAATTATTTTTCATATTGCTGTGGACAATGCCTAGAGAGCATGAGCATGTTTAATTTAGCAGTAAATAACAGTGTTATTTGGGTGCAAATAACAGTTTAATTTGCTTCATAATAGAGAATCAACTTGGATTAACTTGGAAGGTGGTTTTAGATCCATAGAAATAATTTTCACACCTTCAATTAGTTTTAATGTCAAACATGTAAAAGCACCTTAATAGATTTAAATATCACTGAGAGACTCCAAACAACTATGAATTCTGTTCAGGCATAACATTTGATCTCCTTTTGTAAAATTCAACCTATCAACATCATGTAGCTTTTTGGGGAATTGGGAATCTTGAACTTTGAGTGTAGTTGTTTTCTACATTGCAGAGTTGTGTACCTATTCAACTTTTAGGCATGGCCAGTTTCATGCATGTTTGCAATTTTGTTTATAGTGGTTTATGGCTCATTAATACACAAAGTCAGAGCTCCAGGGTTACTAGCATTGCGATTTTTGCAGAAGGGATAAAATGGTGTGTCACATAACAAAGAAGTAAGTTAGAGCTAGTCAGGGTTTAGTTTTTGGTATACATTGCCCAACTGGTTTCAGCACGTGTGGGAATTGAGGGACTTTATCCTTTCAGGTTGTCAACTGTAAGTCTTTTACCCACAGGGCCATCTGCGAGAGGGCAAGTGTCACCTGTCCCTTGGCAATGCTATGGCTGCCAGTCGCTGTTTCCAGAGGGTTCTGGAGCTGGAGACGGACAACAGCCAGGCCCAGCAGGAGGTGAGTTGGCCTCAGTTTCACAGAGCATGATCTGACAACTTGGACATGATTTTCCACTATCAGATAAGCTTTGGCCTAGCTAGTGCAAATAAAGTGAAAAAGACACTGAGCGGTTTAAAGGGTGATCAACAAGAGTTACTGTTAATTCTCTATGAGAAAGCCGGAGGTACGTTTTAGGTCATTCACAAGCGTACTGCTGCTTGCATTGACCTGGTTTTACAAGCACTGTGCATGGCACAGAAGAGAGGCCAGTGGTAGCTGTAAAGAAATACATTGACTACTCCTGGTCCTGCACATTCTCACTGAATGCCATAAATTCCTTTGTCAGCTGAAGAATGCAGAGTCCATCCTTGAATATGAGAGAATGGCAGAGATTGGATTTGAGAAGAGAGACTTCAGGATGGTAAGCTACACAGTGCTTACACTCTTAACTTGATTTTGTCAGTTGTGTGGTATGTCACCAGTGACAGACATGCCAAGCAACACAGACTGCAATTGCGCTGTGGTTGTCTCTAGGTTGTTTTTTGCATGGACCGTGCCTTGGAGTCTGCCCCAGCCTGTCACAGGTTCAAGATACTGAAGGCAGAGTGCTTAGCCCTGCTGGGACGCTACCCAGAGGCTCAGTCTGTAGCCAGGTAAGGCAGCATATTTGAAAAATATTTGACAATTCACTTATTTATTTGACATTATTGGAATTTATCACGATAAGCGCAGAGTAAGATATCATGCCATACCAACTCGATATAGCGCTCATTACAACATACTAGCAAAATGTTTCTCAGTCAGACACAACAAATGAGTAATCCTATACCCAGAGCTCTGTAGACATGGGAAAACCATGATATGTGATGAAATGTCAAATGTACAGAAATTAGACATTATAATTAAATGCACCGCGTTTACACTGATTTCTTGAGCTGACTCATCTTTGCTGTATACGAAGATGACTCATAATGCCATATTTCTGAAGTATTGTTTCTTTGTTTGTTTTCCTGTGTGTTTTCTTTTAGTATTAATATTATTTATTTGTTCCTGTTTAGTGATATTCTGCGAATGGACTCCACTAATGCAGATGCACTGTACGTGCGTGGGATTTGTCTGTACTACGAGGACTGCATTGAAAAGGCTGTCCAGTTTTTTGTCCAGGCCCTGCGTATGGCTCCTGACCATGACAAGGCTCGGCTCGCATGCAGAGTAAGTAATTCAGTAGATCCAAGTTTTAATATCAAATCAACTTTTTTGTGAATTCCTATAAATACGACCCTTACGATTATGTCCATTTGGGAGTCTTCTCCTCTAAAAGCGGCAGTTAACTTAGGAAAATAAAACAAATACAGCATTGTGGTTTTCTCTCATCCATTTTAAGTGTGTCAGTTTTGAGTGATGTTAAGTTAACCCAGAGTATCTTTTAAGGTTGACCTATGTATTTGTCTTCCCAGAACGCCAAAGCACTAAAAGCCAAGAAGGAGGAGGGGAACAAAGCGTTTAAGGAGGGAAACTTTGAAGCAGCCTATGAGCTGTACTCTGAGGCACTAACAATAGACCCCAACAACATCAAGACTAATGCCAAGCTATACTGTAATAGGGCCACTGTTGGATCTAAGGTGAGGAACATGCACAGGAGCGATTCCACTGGTGGCATCAACATATGACAAGTTGTTTGTGGGGGGTCAACTGTAAAATGATCCTTAGCATCCTTGGTGGCTATTTGCTAAAAGCCACTGTGGCTAATGTGTTGCTCCACAAGTAGCTAAGCTGATTGTTTTGGCACGTTTGACAGCAGAATAGTACATTTTGTCAAAAATACAGAAAAGGAAAGAGGAAGGGGAAAAAGTGCCTTGTGTTTGTTAGATAAAGGTAAAGACAGGGTCCCAAATAAAACTACAATAACATAATACTGATCACCCATAATATACACACACACAAACCTTTATCTAGTAATTTAGAGGTTAGCTCAGGCACATACTTTGCATGCACTCTGCAAAGTTCTTGTTCTGTCCCTCTGACAGTATTTAGTTTTTTGGGATCTTTGTCATGTTGAACATTCTTCTGTCACATAAAGAGAGCTAGGCCTCTACTTCTCTCTTTCTGTGCATCTCATGGTCACACGTTTCTTTTTCTTTGAAAGCTGAAGAAACTAGAACAGGCCATTGAAGACTGCACTAAGGCCATTAAACTGGATGAGACCTACATCAAGGCCTATTTACGGAGAGCACAGTGGTATGTCCAGGTTTTCTAACTTGGTCTTTAATAGAGACAGTTTTCAGATGTGGACAAACACAAGACCGTATCATTACTTTTCAATCATGGTTCTATGCACTTGATGTAAAGCTCTTATTTTGGAAGTCGCTTTGGATAAAAGCGTCTGCTAAATGCCTAAATGTAAATGTAAATGTAATCATTATCAGTATGCACTTACACTTTGTCATTCCAACTGGTTAAAGACACAGTAACGGACTAGTGCATACTCTGCTGCAGCTATATGGACACAGAGCAGTATGAAGAGGCAGTGAGAGACTATGAGAAGGTTTACCAGACAGAGAAGACAAAAGGTGAGAATCGGTACAGATATTTCCCCCATATTCTGCTTAATTGTTTTTTAACCTGTTCTGTCTTTTATATACTTTAGAACACAAGCACCTCCTGAAAAATGCCCAGTTGGAGTTGAAGAAAAGCAAGCGGAAAGATTACTACAAAGTGCTTGGGGTGGATAAGAACGCCACAGAAGATGAGATCAAGAAAGCTTACCGCAAACGGGCGCTTTTACATCACCCAGGTGCTTAACTGAACAGCAAATGTCCTCGAACAGTAAAACACTACACAGTATACAGTTGTCCCTCAGCCCACGTGACTTATGGGCTTTTGTGGTGTTTTTTCCCCCCTTTCCTTCCCTTCAGACCGTCACAGTGGAGCTACTCTAGAGGTGCAGAAGGAAGAGGAGAAGAAGTTTAAGGAGGTGGGCGAGGCTTTCAGCGTACTTTCAGACGCAAAGAAGAAGTCCCGCTACGACAGCGGTCAGGATCTGGAGGATGACGGCATGAACATGGGAGGTCAGCACCCGGGCAAGTCTTGGGGTGGGAGGTCTCGGGGGTGAGGAGATTAAAGTACAACGGTGAGAACCTGGCTGCAAAGTGTTCTGGGTTGATTCTTACTTGCATTTTGTCCCTGCCAGATTTTGATGCCAACAACATTTTCAAAGCGTTCTTTGGAGGCCCGGGGGCTTTTAGTTTTGAAGGTAATGTATGTTTACAAAAAGATGTGAGAAATAATGCGTTTCTGCTGTCAACCATTTGGAATTCACATCTTGAGAATCAGTTCCTGACTTGTTTGTTGTTTGTTTCAGCATCTGGACCAGGAAATTTCTTCTTCCAGTTTGGTTAACTGGAAGATTCATCTAAGAAGTTACAACATCAGGACTTTTCAACAATGTAAAACCCTCGATCCACCATCCATATTTAATAACTGACTGATTGCAAGTCAGATTTTTGTCTATGCCATTGACTGAATGCAACCCACATGCAGCAAATGATTTAAAGCCTGTATAGCAAGGACACAGAGACGACTCAGACTGAGTTGATAGTGTTACTGGTTTTGGATTTGGTTTTCTTCCTTCCAGAATGAAACAAACGTGAAAGTCAGTAATGACTAGCAACACTGGTCCAAATGTTCTCTGGTATTTTTGAAGTAGTAGAGATTGCGCAGCTGTTGTATCAGAGCTTTTAGGGTTGACATCCTGGGAAAATCCTGAGCTGCAACTGAGCATTGAGCAAGCAGTTATCTGGCTCTTTCTAACTTACTGCTGAGCGGGTATTCTCTGCATGAAAGTTAATAACGTGCCTAATGATTTCTGAAGAAAGTCACTGAGCAAGCGACACCTCCCCTTTTGAAGAATCTGTCAGACATACAGTTGGCTGCTACGAATTCGCACTGAAAACTGATTCTTTGTCATAAGTCAATAAGCACTTGAGCATTTTTTTAATTCACAACAGCTGGAGCCTAGACCTACACATACAGTACAGCCGAAGCACACTAGAAAGATGGCAATGGAGACATCGTGTTGGCTTTGTTGCCAGCAGTCCCCCTCCTTGTTGTTGTCAGGTTTTATGTTTGATGTTGCCATTCACAGATTGCTGCATTGTACATTTTACTGGAATGTAAAGTGTTGATTTGTGATGATAGTTGGTTATTTTTTCCATTTTTTTTAATTTTGATATGTATTTATTGTAAATTTGCTGTCTAATAGAACCACCGGTGAAAGATGAGGACACTTTTCTGTTATGTAAAAGAGGCACCCACTATGAGCATCCCTTTGACACAAATTCAGGAAGATAATTGTTTTGCCGGATCTGCAAGAAATACTGTGCAGAAACTGATTTGACTGTGATGCAAGTTGTCTAACTTTATGCAACGTAACATGCATAAGAATAGAACAAATATGACGTGACGTGTGTTTGCTTTTATTTGAGAAAGTCAGGCAGTGTGTGATGATGGAAACGTTTTGTTCAGTTACTTCCTGATGAGTGGGTTGTTCTCTTGGTGCATGAAGGAAAGAAACGTGTCCTCTTTGCTCTTATTGTTTTTGCCCTTATGGTGAAACCACCCTCTCTTTACCCTTGAAAAGTACCAGCCATGTCAATAAAGTTGGCCGCCTCTGGGTTTCCCCTTAATTGTTTGGTTTTCTCTTGCTTTAGTAGCGTAGTATTAATAATCCGATCAATATTACTATTTAATAGTGAGGATAACAAATATGTGGTCATAATGAAATCTGGAATGTTTGTGCTTCATTACACTGAGATGGATTTAGAGTTGTACTAAGCGGGGCGAGCAGAAGATGGCGCTGTTTCCCGCTCTCGGTTTGTTAGTGTGGTTGCTAGGATACCAGGTGACCGGATCTGTAAATGTGTTTGGAGATTCCCATGAGTTCAAATTGTCAGCAAGGGTTGTTGTGACCAAAACTTTCGCCTAAAAATGTCAGACAGCGGCGGAGATCACGGCAGTCAAAAGACCAAGGGCGTGTTCTCCACTTTAATGGCCGATGGGGATTGGCTGTACCATAAAGGAGAATATAAAAAGGCTATAGAGAGCTACACAACGGTAAGTAGCTGCCTAGCTAGCTAGCCAGGCATGGGACAGTGTAGTCTACTAAGAAACTCATCATCCTATGGTGATAACGACAGAATATTTTGGAATTGCAATATTTTATCCAAGGTTGCCAATTCAACTTTTAAAAGCATGTAGGAATGACTCGCTTTTGGTCTTTATTTAGGCACTGACTTTAAAGCCTGATGACAAGACCTGCTTAGTTGGCCGATCCAAATGTTACCTGAAGATGGGGCAATCTGAAAACGCTTTAAAAGATGCAGAGGCTTCACTCAAAGAAGACAAGTCATTTTTCGAGGTAAACAGCAGGGTACAGAAACCTTTCACTAATGAGCAAAAGAAATACACAATTTGCTGCCTTTACACTAAATGACTCCCCTCAAGTCAGCCACCAAAGTAAATGTGGGAGGAATTATGAAATGTGAACCCTATAAAAGTGTATTTTTTGGTGATTTGTCAGGGACTGTACCAGAAGGCAGAGGCATTGTACTACATGGGAGAATTTGAATTTGCGCTGGTGTTTTACCACAGAGGACAAAAGCTACGTCCACAAATACAAGAGTTCAGACTGGGTATCCAGAAAGCACAGGAAGCCATTGAAAACGCTGTTGGCAGTAAGTAATTCAATACTGTGTTGTGACTTTCTCTAAATTATAGTCACAGCATAAGAAAATCCTCTTCACACACCCAAAATCTAAACCATGTATTGTTCTCTGGCATCTTCTAGGCCCCTCCTCTGTAAAACTGAAGGTTAAGGGAGACTTATCATTTCTCCAAAAGGATCAGGAGGTGAGTCTTTGTTGTGTTCCCCTTTAATAACCCAGCATTTAACTGGGAAACTTGTTGTAAGAGTAACTGCAGACACATATCAGTCCTGTCCAGGGCAAAAGACCAGATAACGAAGGGTCACTTCTCTAAATAGTGCTTTGCCATTTGCTTGTATGTAAAGTTCAATCCTGGCCTCCCTTGTCATGCACAATGTTATGTTTCTGAATGCCTGACCGGTAAAGAGGGCACAGCCAATCAGTACTGTTCAGAATCTGACGAGGGAGAAAAAACAGCAGACCCCGAAGAGTGAGAAGACAACCAAACAACTGCTGGGAGAATTTTACAGTGACAAGAAATATCTAGAAAACCTGCTTAAAGATGAAGGTACTATGTTATTTTACTTAGGCCATATAATACTTTTTAAATGACTATTCACACCTCGCTGTGCTTTTGTTTCTCTGCATCTTTCATTTGGATTTTTTCACTTTTATTAGACAAATATTTAAAACTGTTGCACATTGATCGGCAGACTTGGTAAAAGGGAAGATGAAGGGTGGAGAACGACTGCAGGACGTCATTCAGAGCTGCCTCTCATACCTTGACACCTGCACTGAGTTCTGGACCCAGGAGAAACCTATCCGTGCACAGGACAGGGAGTGTAAGCTCATGCAGCAAAAATGTAGCAAGCGCCGTCATAGCGCACCCCCTGAACCTGCTCGGTTTCTGCTGAAGAGCCTTGAAGACATCGATGCTGGTAAGGCAGGCTTCTGCCTGAACTTGTAGCTTTTCTTTCTAGCCTAAAAAATGCTTACTGTATGTTTGCCGTCGCAGAGTTGACATCTGGAAATGCAGAAGGTAGTCTCAAGAAGGCGGAAGAAGTCATGAAGGTAGTGCAGGGATGGACAGAGAAAGAGGTGCCTCATAAGAAAGAGGTTTTGGGCAGTCTGCACAGTTGTATCGGGAATGCCTTGATCGAACTGGGAGACATGGACAAAGCGTTGGACCATCATCACAAAGACTTGGAGCTGGCTAAACAGTGGTGAGAATCTGAAGAAATTACACAATGAGTGAATGTATCTTACAAAAATCTAATATTCAGTAATCTTTCTTATTTACAGCAAACTCCCAGATGCAATGTCCAGGGCTCTGGACAACATTGGGCGGGTTTATGCCCAAATTGGACAGTTCACACAGGCCATTGAGTTGTAAGTAAATAACAAAATAACAGCACTTGTGATATATACCTTCCTTTGCAGGGATGTTATTTTGATGGTAATCTTGTATAGTCACACGTCTCTTAACAAGCATTGTTTTTCACTGAGGTATGACTATTGAGGATTAGTTTATTGGTTGAATCATTTTTTTTTTCATTTTTAATTCAGCTGGGAGAAGAAGATTCCTTTGGTCCGTGGTGGTTTGGAGAAGACCTGGTTGTACCATGAGATTGGATGGTGTTACCTGGAGCTTAATCGCCACCAAGAAGCCCGAGACTATGGCGTCCGTTCAGTTGCTGCGGCTGATGAAATTGCAGATGAGAAATGGCAGATAAACGCCAATGTTTTGGTGGCACAATCAGAAAGTAATTATCTGTTTACATTATTTTTTGTACTTAATATTATTAGAGCTTTTCTAATATGTACAAAATCAGTGACATGTCGGCCTATTTGCTTGATATTTAATTTTTTGGACTACGTAGTGCTGCAGTGCTACAGACCTGATCTCTGATAACCAGTTCCCCTTTGTTTCATCTTAGTGAAACTTGGAAACTTTGAATCCTGTGTCTCCCACTTTGAGAAAGCCTTGACTCAGGCCAAACTGCAAGAAGACGACTCTGCTGTGAATGTCATTCAAAAGGTTCCCTCTCTG
The DNA here is from genome assembly GCA_036023655.1 of Nannoperca australis. NCBI lineage: Eukaryota > Metazoa > Chordata > Actinopteri > Centrarchiformes > Percichthyidae > Nannoperca > Nannoperca australis. The sequence goes on from JAVQJD010104600.1 coordinate 166,151, forward strand.
TTGTCATTCATGCTTCTTTTTTTTTGTTCCACTTGCACAGTTTAGATCGCTGACATGTATCATTTTGCTTTCAGGCCCTTGACGAAGCAAAGCAACGCATACCACAGTGACGACGTCCTCAGTCAGTGTGGTGCTTCAGAGTCCTGACTGACAACAACCTACAAATGAAAGTTGACAGAACAAAAATAGACCAATAAAAACCATTTCCCTGTAATGAGGAACTAAGATATTTGAGTTTTTATGAATGCAAATTGTTTAAATGCATGTCTTGATGACAGCTGTAGAAACAGAATTTCTAATAAAAAGAACATTCTGATATAATCTGTTATGGAGTGTCAGTATTTAGTATTTTAATTTGGGATGGCTGAGTAATTTTTAAATTGCTGACATACCAATTTTATTAATATTTATTAAGACAGTTGCTGATAAATAAGACCCAGTATCTGCTTACGGGTCTCGGTGTGAGAAGGCATGTTTTGAGTAACAACTACTCAAAGGTCAAAATTGAAGCAGTCCAATATGAAACACAAATATAAACCAGACACTGGATCTTTATAAAATCACGCTGTGAAGTTCATATTGGAGCATTGGTTTCACAATGTTATAGACTGTAGTGAATTGTGCAAAGGAATACTGTCTATGGCCACTGGCCAACCATGAACTCCTTTTATCTTTTGATAAATTAAGAGTTCCCTGTACAGAGCTCTACTTGATGCATGAACTTCCCCTTGTCACATCTCTTTTACATCTGTCACAAGACATACACAAGGTGTGAGTTACACACAGATGACTGCTTCCTGCACGGTTTGCAGTAATAGCCTTGGAGTGTTTGTGTGTAGACCAAAGAAAAATTACAATTCACGGTCCTTGTGTGCTTGTAAATGGCACCTTTATTGTCCGAGAATTTGATAAGAACTGTAAAATAAGGCAAAGTAGTGGTTTTTTTTTCACAGAAAAATGTTGAAAATGTATACAGGGGTAAAAACAACACACAAAAAAAGATTTTTTGTTTTGTTGGAATTTTTTGTCTCCAGTGGCGTTCTTCCGGTCCTCAGGGGCGTGTCCGTGGCCACGCCCAGTTGCGCGTTCCCGGGAATTTCCTTTTGAAGCGGGCGCGTGTCTGGCTACGGATTGCCTTGTCATTGTATCCAGAGAGAAACGCGTGGTCAGCGGCACCACAGACATCGCCACTGCAGCGTATCTGGTAAGCTGGCATTTTAGCAGACAAAGGCCCTTCGTACATTATGCTACATCTCGTAAGTCTTTTTTTTGTACACAAATAACCTTAAATAAGTTGTCCCAGCGACTTGTATACGCATCAAACTTCTTTAGACGTGGCGCTCTGGCTCGGGATGTTCTGGCCAGATTCACTGACTGCCAGGCTAAATAGTTTTTGTCTGGCGTGCTAACGATGGGTGCACGCCACTCCCCGCCTGGCCACGATGTGCAGTTCATCAAATGTAATGTTGAAACTATCGATTTTCTCTGTTTAAAACAACATTGAGCTCACTTGGACGCGGACTTTGACACCTATCTTAAAATGTCCAGGTCTTAGTTTAGTTCATGTATTTAGTCTAAACTTGCCGTAAACAGAAAAACCACCCGTCTCTCTTACTGCGCCATTCACTGCTCCTGGCTGGTGTAACGAATGCGATGAAGTTTAAAACGCGCGTGTTGATAATTGCATGTTTGGTGTCGGTTATTGTGCACACGGTTTGTCTTTGTTAGACTCGTGTGGTGAGAGCTTCCCCTTCTGTCTCATGACACGATGTGGTTTGATTTGTTAACAGCAGCATTTCTGAAGGGATCTGAGACGAGCTGCCACACGGCGGAGGACGCTGTACTATGAAGTAATCGCACGTTTCCGCGATGCCCCATTTTCTTAACTCCCCTTTGTCTGTTTGCTGGCGAGGAGACGCGCGGTTCATGTAACAGTACATGGTTGAATACAGCGTGTCGCAGTCACGCGTGAGTGTCTGTACCTCCGGACGAACTGGCTTTGTGTTCTTTAACAGATGAGCTGTAGTGCCAACATTTTCCACCATGTGCACAAGAGCAGCCTACAACACCCCGCTGAACACAAATGGACAAGAACGTCTGTGGGTGTTGCAGGATCATTGTATTGAATTGCTTTAGATTGTGTTTGTAAAAAAAAAAAAAAGATATCTGCTCTCTTAAATCTTGACTATTGAGTAACTTCCTGTTTGAGACATTGACCACAATCCTCACAAAACTATTTGAATTTGCTCTCTAGAGGGTCATGTGGTCTGAATAAATGCTGAAAAGTGTTTTTTTTTTTTTAAATGTAAGAAAATCAAACGGTCAACCACTGATTTCACCATTTACACTTTTTAGTGCTGCGTTATGATCAAATTTGATCACAATGACTCCATTTAATTTGGACACAGATGGATAAATGAACTCTGGCCTTCTCCTGCCTTCCAACATTTATCTAACTTAATTTGATGAGTGTTGGAGTCACGGAAGATCCTACACTCTTTAAGTGGACGGGCAAATGTTGCTGAAGCTTGTATCTGTTACGAGGGTTTTTGAGTTCAGTCATCACTGATCTAAATACACTTCTCTTTCCTTTTTTAATCATTTATTTAAGGTACACAGTGGTGTGTAAAGTCAGACTTTGAGCCAAACATGGATACTGAAAAGAGCGGCATGGTTTTAGATGCGTCGGAGGCTCAACAGGCCGCGGACGCTGTAATGGAAAAAGAGGTTGTGTCAAAAGTGGAGACACCAGAGGAATCCAAAGAGCCTGAGAAGTCACCAGCTGCTGATGAAGAGACTGAGCAGCTGGCAGTGAACGGTCACAACGCACACATTGTCGACTTGAAAGAAACAGAAGAGTTGATTGTGACAGAAAGTGTTGCGCCGTCTGAGGAAAAACCCCAAATGGAGTCAGTGCCTGATGTGGTGGCACCACCAAAACCAGATGAGTCATCTGAAAAGATCTCTGACCCAGTTGCAGCTTTAGACATAGAACCAGAAAACATCCAGCCTGTGCCAGAGAATGACCCAGAACCTTTGCCTGTGCAAACAACTGTGACAGAGAGTGCCCCTGAACCAGAGCCAGAGAAATTGGCAGAAGTTGAACTACAAGAGCAAACATTACCTGAACCAGCCGCGCTGCAGCAGTTGGTAGATGCACAACCGCCCAGCCAAGAGAAAGCGTCGGAACAGGCCAAACACGAGACCGAACTGCAGGCTAAAATGGATACCAGGGCAGAAGAAGTTGTCAAAGAGGGGGTGACGGAGAATGTTGCAGCCGAGCCTTCAAAGGAGGGGAAAGTGGAAAAACCCGCAGATGGAGAAAAGGCAGCAGAAGCCGTGTTGGTGGAGGAGGCATCTGCTGAAATTGGAGATGTGAAACCTGCAGGGGACCAGAAGGAAGTTGAACCAGAAAAATCGGTTGAGTCTGCTACCGTGAAGGGAGCCGAGGCAGCAGATGGTGAAGGTGTTAAATCTGAGGGGAACGATAAGGAAGAGGTTACGGTCCCTGCATCGGGATCCCTGTCCTTCGCTCTCCTGGAGCAGGAGCTGACCAAAGATGCCCTGCGAACCTCTCGTACCCTTGTTGTCCTCAGAGGCCTTCCAGGAAGCGGTAAAAGCTTCTTGGCACGTGCCATAGCTGATGCCTACAAAGACCAGTGCTCCGTCGTCTGTGCTGATGACCATGGTGTGAAGCCAGACAAACCAGAATCGTCTGTGGATGGATACAAGGCTCTGGATGACGCTGTGGTGGCCTGCTGCAGCGCAGGAAGCGCTTCCTCTCTGCTGCTGGTCGTGGATGACACCAACCACACCCAGGATCGGCTGGCCCGCCTGGGGGAGATTGCGGAGCAGCACAATCTCGTTGCGATCTTTTTGGAGCCACATACTGAATGGAGCAGAGATCTAACGCAGCTGCGCAAGAAGAGCCGGCGCGGACTGCAGGAGGCCCAACTGGAAGCCATGAGAAGTCCTCTTGAGGAAATGTCTCTTCCTCTTTACTTTGGCTGGTTTCTTCTCTCCTCTGTCCAGGACAAAGTCAGGTGCACGTCAATGGACTTCCTGAAAACGCTGGACACCTTGGAGGCCTTCAAGAAACACTTGACTGACTGTGAGTGTATTTAAAGTTCTTTGATGTCTTATTACAAAGGTGAACGCACCGGTGGGAAATGTTAAGTCTTTAAGCAGATTAATATCTGCAAGTCGTTGGTAAGACTAAGATGCAATTGATCTTGCCTTTTTTTATTTACAGTCACTGGGAAAGCTGAGAAGGAGGTGGATTTGGAGCAGTACTTTGAAGCCAAAGGAACGCTCCATTGCACTACAAAATACTGTAACTATGGAAAAGCAGAAGGAGCCCAAGAGTATGCACAGAATCTTGTAAGAATCTGTCATTTAACTGTTTTACTTTGTTCCATGCATCGTTGAGATCATTTTAAAGAGTGACATCCTGTTTGATTATATTCAAAAGTCAATCTTGTGACATTTTTCTTTTTCTTTTTTTCTTTTTTTTTTTTTCACTTTCCAGGCTGTTCAAGATTTCTATGGTTCTGCATTTGAGCTGTCACTGAGCGCTCTCTTTGTCACTCCGCGCACTGTTGGTGCCAGAGTGTCCCTCACCAAGGAGCAGCTTCTGCTGTGGCCAGCCGATGTCGAAAAGGAGGCAGCGTCTGTTGTCCCTGCAGCTGCCTCCCTGCCTCTGGGAAGCCGCGCCCACATCACACTTGGCTGTGCAGATGGTGTTGAACCAGTTCAAACGGGTCTGGATCTGCTCGAAATCCTGAACCTGCAGCAGGAAGGCCAGCAGGGGGAGCTCGTGGAGGAGATGGAGCTCGGCTCGCTCACCTATTACGGCGAAGGAAGGTGGCTGCTCGCTCTCAGAGAGCCCATCTGTGCCTCAGCCTGCTTCTCCAGCTTCTACGGGCGCAATGAGCTCGAGACGACCAAAAAAGAACCCGAGAAGAAAAAGAAGCAAAAGTGCACCATACTGTAAATGGCAAAGGGGGTTGTGTGGCCGGGATGACTGAATTAAAACTTAGGCTTACTCTGTGCAAGGTTTGTGTGTTTGTGCAGTTTAGGGTTTCCGATATAGTTGCCCTAAATCCACAAGCTGTGTGCCTTTTTTTTTTTTTTTCTGTTGATTTGCACCACAACCCAAGATGCCTTCGATCCAGTTAGGCTCGTTAACGCTGTTCAGTATCTTGTTTCACATATCGGTGCCACAGTTGCAGTACCTGGCTATTGCTGAGGTGGTGGCTCCAGTTTTAGACTACAGTAGTACAGCCTCCTCCCACAGCTCCAATTATCTAAAATCAAATTTTCCTCTACTTTACATGTCCGTGTCTCTCAGTATTCCGATATACAAAAACTAGGTACTTTAATTGCATGCACCCCAGGTTAACGGTATCAACGTAGTAACAGATCTTGGACCTGCTAAGGGAGAGTACCTCTGCCGCTTCAACAGAATGTCTGGTGTTTTCCTTCTGTCCTAGTTGTAAGTTGAAAAGATTAGCCGCCATTTCTGTGAATGTGTGTGCGCGAGCAGCCTAGAAAGTAATTGTTATAATAGCATATAGGCCAAAGTTATCTATTTGATTAAGTGTATTAGAATGAATGTCATTTTATAGAGGTCCTTCCTTGTAAAATCTTTGCACTGTGCATAGTTTGAAAGGGAGAATGCTGATGAGTTTGGCATTTGTTTCAGCAGCTTGCACTTAGTACTTAAATGCTGTGAATCTCTATCCATGTATTGCAATCTTTTCTACTGCGCATGTCTGCGCCATTGATCCCCTTTTATTCTCTTTGAACAGCACTTCACGTGTTACATTTCAATTTGTATCCTCTGTGACTGTAATTTTTGAAGGGCGAGTCCTACTTTGTGTAGCTCTTATGAATCACTATTTTTGCACTTGTTTTGTACACTTAATAAAAAAGAACATGCTTTGCTCCAGTTATGCATTTTGTTGTCTGTTGATTGGCATTAATGCAGTTTGGTGACAATAACGCAGGCTGACATTGGGTGCAGTTTGTGTGCACATGGGTTTTTATTTCTCGCTTCGTGCACATGTAGTTGACCTTATGGACCAGCAGAGGGCGCTCGTCCATGTGTGGTGTGTTTCATATATTTAACCTCGATTAGCTTCGTTGTGTCAGAACTGGCTTCAACACAGACAACTCCCCTCACGGCTGTTCAGATACTGCATTTCCAAACCTCGCCCACAAGCTGGTTTGCACTATGTCTCTGCTCTCCCTGCAGTTTGCCCTTTCATCAGAAGCTGGCACAGTAACGTTGCTGTCCTAGACAGTATCGCTGCCAACAAGTGATAACTGTCCAGAGTGTAGCCGGTGGAGCAAGTGCTCCGCTGTGTCCACACTCCGTTTCTGACCCTTAACTGGTGCATCACACCTCATCCTCTTATCCTGTTATGCATTCACAAATTCTAACATGCTCTAAAATTGCATTTGTGCGTTACATTATATTTTAAAGGTTACGTTTGCATCTTATCAGTGTGACATAGCTACTGCCCATGCTCACTAGACAGATACAGAAAGTACTAAACTCCATATTAAAATCTGTATAGCTAGTATAGCTAGTACTGGCTTAGTTCACGGACAGGTAGAAGACCGTGAACTCCACATGCCACACTTTTGACCTCAAAGTGCACGAGGGTCCGTAAGGACTCGGATGTGTTGGTTGCGTGCCCATCAAGTAATTACCTCATTGGTTGCTGTGTTGATAAAGGACAATGTCAGCCAATCATCATCAGCCCCGGATAATTGCCCTGTTTTCTCCTTGAGTGGCGTGTGTAAGCAATGTGAAGAAACTCATGATGCCTTCAAGTACTCCCCGGAATCTATTGTTTTCATAAAGTCCGATAATTTTGCATAGAAAATTCACATTCAGTGGTGGACGAAGTATTCAGATCCTGATCTTAAGTAAAAGTTGCAAGACCACACCGTCAAAATACTCCATTACATAAGTCCTGTGAGTGTTTCTTACTGATGCATCAGTGTGTAAGAAGTTTTTTACTGTTGTACTGTATCTTACATACTGTTATAAACTGTTAATCTTTAATAATGCCACATATTTTATAAGCATGTTTTTATATAAAATCGTATATTTTAAAGTAACTTGTAACTAAAGCTTTCAAATACACGTAGTGGAGTAAAAATTACAACATGACCCTTTACTTAGGTAAAATACATTTGTAGTTGAGTGCAGTACTTCAGTAATGTAATTAGTTACATTCCGCCACTGCAAAACTGCTGTATGTTTGCAACTGCGCCAAACGTCCAAGCAAACAATAACAATTGTTTAAATTTTGTGTAATTAATGGTCAAATTCCTAAAATTCACATAATTAAATATTTTACACATGTTGATATATATGTCTTCTAATCACGCGGCTATTTCAATCTGATCTACATATAAATAAAATAAATAAATAAAATAAAAAATGACTTTTTTCCCCATCGTCTTATTTCGTGTGCGCCATGCGTGGTTCTATAAATTCCCACTGCTCCTGAATGCAGCAATAGAGCATGGTGTGGAATAAACCAATCAGAGGCCAGAAAACATCAGCCAAGCCTATCGGCAGATGGGCCATGGAGACAAAACCCACAGGAAGTCCTTCTCCACGGCACCTCAGGTTCCCATAGACGGCGAGAGTGGAGCTGCACTGCCGAGAAGACTCACACATTCAACCACAACGTACATCCAGAGCCGTTACAGGAAGAAACAATCAATCACAAACAAGGTAAATTACTTATTGTTTAAAAAAAGAAGCATTTACTTTTTAATACTTCCTCCAACTCTCTCTTTCTGTGACTCTGTCTCTCACTGGAAATATCCACTATAACCCACATTAAACCTGTTCTCTTGATTCATCATGGTTGAGAAATGTTCTTTGAATGATGATGTGGATATTTGCCAAACATGGCGTTGCTGTCTGACCGGTTGGTAAATGAATGAAATAGTTTCTCTCAGGGATCTGTGGCTCAATACCTTTGCAAACTCCGGCAGGTTTGTCAAAGACCAAAAGTGAACATGATGCTTCAACTGTCACTTATTAATGTTGTGTTTGTTTTTACCTCCACTGTCTGTGTGATTTTGATTGATTTAGATCTGTGTCTGATATTGGGGGGGGGGGGGGGGGGGGGGGGGGGGGG